>JAECUM010010189.1:0-47423 GCA_016617855.1 Megalonaias nervosa
TCCGTGTTGAATGGCGCGAATGTTAGTTAGTTGGATTAAGGGCGCATTCGCCCCCTAGGGCATGCGCGACCGGTTAATGCCCCCACAGGGGGCTGATTGATTTTTTCGAGGGGGACGGAATAGTGCCGCGTCCCCCAACGCTTTAATGCACACACCTTGTGCTAACTGATTTGTCACTTTTCGAGTCATTAATGTCCCACGAGACATGTGTTGAATGGGAATAGGCCCACACTCACTCACACTGGTACAAGATGTCCTGAGGTGGAAAGGAGGGTCGGATTGAATAGGAGGAAGGCGCTGTACATCCGGGATCTTTTGTGGAAAGGAGGGTCGGATTGAATAGGAGGAAGGCGCTGTACATCCGGGATCTTTTCTTTTTAGCTCCCTTTTTTCCGAAAGGTAAATGATGTCGTCTTGCCGTATTTATAATTTTGAAAAGCATTATTTGTGCTCTTTGTAGTGGAAGAGATGGCATAGTGGATCTATCTAAGATATTTTATTGGGAGTTTATTTAATGAGTTAATAATTTGGAAACTAATTTAAAATTTAATGTTTTCCGTATTGTGCTCCCCACTTTAAGAATTTGATGTTTTTGAGGAGGTTTAGGTCACCATTACATTTGCGTACTAATTCGGTAATGTGGTATTTCCATGTAAGATGTTGATCGAAATACATACCCAAGAATTTAGCTATTTTCTCAAATATAATGGGTTCGCCTTGTATGTGCAGGTTGGGAGGTTCTATCATGTATCTGGCATTAGGGGAGAATAAGATTCCAGTTGGTTTCCCTTTTGATAGTTTGAACCCCCATTTGTCAGCCCATTTACCAATTTTTGTTAGACTGGTTTGTAGATCAACGGTTAGTAGTTGGCTGTATGGGTTGCCCGCTTTCCATATGCCACTGTCGTCAGCAAATTGCGATAAGTCGATTTTTCTAAGATCGACAGCATGTTCTAGGTCGTTGATCATAATGTTAAAGAGGGTTGGGCTTAACACACTTCCTTGAGGGGTGCCGTTCTCCAATTCGTGATTTTATGAATATCGGTCCCCTATTCTGGTTCTAATGTGTCTTCCTTTTAGGAAGTTTTGGATTCATTTGTGCATGTGACCATTCATCTCATAATGGTTCAGCCTAGCGATAAGGCCATCGGTCCAAACCAGATCAAAGGCTTTCTCAAGGTCTAGAAAAATCGCTATGAGATGTCGATCGCATTTTCGTGTAGCATTAAATGCTAGTTTAATGCGCGACTCGAGCCTTACTAGCTGGTCCAAGGTGAATCTTTTGTTACGGAAGCCACTTTGGTTCTTTGAGATAAGGTTATTACTTTCACGGTGGTCTTTAAGTCTGTTGTTAATCACTGTCTCCATCACATTACATATAGTGTCAATGAGTGAGATTGGCCTGTGGGATGATAGTTCGGTTGGGTCTTTACCGGATTTTTGGAATTGGGATGACTATAGCTTGTTTTCATTTTTTCGGTATTTGTCCTGTTTTCCAAGATTTATTTATCATGTCTAGCAGGATTTCTTCGATACTGGGTGGGTTATTTTTATAAATTTCATATCCTAAATTATCTTCTCCTGGTGAGGTGGATTTTTGTGTGTGTCTCTGATAGCTATTTTCCATTCTTCAATGGAAAAATCAGCATCAAGAGGAGAATTTTTGAGATCCAAGTCAGTGAAAAGATGAGGATACTTACGCTCTACTGTTGCTCGGTGTGTCTGAAATTGTGCTGAATGATTGTAATTGCTGCTCATTCCGGCAAAATGGTTTGCCAGTTGTTCAGCTTTATCTTTGTTATTGGGTATGCTGTTACTATTGTTGCCTCTCATGGCTTTTATTTGTCTCCAAACCTGTTTGGAATTGCATTGCTTAATCTCAAGGGTGGAGCAGTATGTTTGCCTTGATGTTTCCATGGCGCGAATGACGAACGCTTTACTTTATGTCTCAAGGACGGACGTGAAGAAAAACATCCCCTCTCACCAACTACCCATATCACCTACCAAACAATGCACAGAGATAGTAGTGCTAACCTAAAATAAATTTTTATAAGCCAACACACCAATACCAAACTTTTGTGTTTAGGGACAAGTGTTTTTGTTAAGGGAAAAAACAAACACACATACACACACAAACGTACCTGCGCTCACACACACACACACACACACACACACACACACACACACACACACACACACACACACACACACACACACACACACACACACACACACACACAAACACACACACACACGCACACACACGCACACACACACACAAAACCCACACATACACACACGCACAAACACACAAACACTACTTTTTGTGTTTAGGGACAAGTGTTTTTTGTTAAGGGAAAAAAACAAACACACATACACACACAAACGTACCTGCGCACACATACACACACAAAGAAACCCACACATACACACACGCACAAACACACAAACACTATTTTTTGTGTTTAGGGACAAGTGTTTTTGTTAAGGGGAAAAGCAAACACACATACACACACACAAACGTACGATCGCACACACATATATCATATTATTGGCAACTTCATTAGTCTCTTTTTTCTAGAGATCTGGTTAGCCCTGAGAAGGGCTGTTTTTGTGAACTCCAAATACACCTTTCAATGCTGGCACCTTCCAGGCCGGGTACCACACACACACATCTCCTACTCCAGTCATTCTCCCAATTAATGCATATGGTTGGGAGCGCAGATGGTTCATGAGTGACCTCATCATCCCAGTTTTCACCTTGAGGGATAGTGAATACTTGTTCCCTCTGTCTTCTCCTATGCCAGACCGGGGGATGATGAGGTCTCTGCGGCTCCCACACTTGCCGCTGTCTCTCCAACTCTTCGTCCCAGTTTTCCATCTGGGGAACAGCGGCTCTTGGAACTGGTGGTAGTGGTTAAGGCTGTGGATGACGTGATGGCGGTGGTGGTGGTAGTAATGGTGGTGCTCTACAGTTTCGTATTTTGCATAGGGTTAGAATTTTAAAGAAAAAGAATTCCCACTGGTTTCCTCACTAGTTATACTGGCTATTTAAAAAAGACCATGTACATCTTAGGTATTGTTCAAAGAACCTTTAATTCCCTTTATTTTGGTGTATGATTGATGGGTGTAATATGGGTTATAGAGTATACAGCTTGGCCTTAATTCAGATGTGCACCTTTCAAAAAAGTGCTAGCTCCACTTGGTCATTTTTACTTCCTGAACTTCAGAGGTAAATTGTGAAAAAAAGAGCCGATAACTTTTTTTTACATTTTATATATTTGGTAATTCATTCATTGCACTTTCAGAAGCTGGTATTGTCTAGTCTGGCAAAAGTCATTTTCCCTATTTTAATAGCTGCTAAGGATAGTGTACTTTAGACAAATTCAGGCTGATTTTTGGAGCACAAGGGAGCAGTCATTTTAGTTAGTAGTGTGCTAAGATCATTTACAATTTCCAAAAGTACAATATCCAAAGAAATGTCAGCCACATTACATCAAAGTAGCATAGAGGTATGCCAACATTCTCTCCACTGTGCATGTTTTAAATGCAAACAACTTCACCTTACATACGCCACTCTCTCAAAAGTACATAATAACCGGTGAGCGCCCCCAATGGTGGTGTTGGTATCCTAACTTCAGGCTTCACCTCACATTGAGGCTTAATCATGAGATGAGGTAGGAACCTTTCTGTCTTCTTTTCCTTCTCCTCTTCTTTCTTCTTTTCTTCCTCTTGCTCTTCTATCCCGGCACTTTCCTAGATCGCCCCCATATCTAGCTCATCCAGTAGACGTCTGGAATATTCCAGGTGCATTTGGAGTTCCAGAATGTTAACGAGTGAACGCTGGGGTAGACAGACTGACGAACGCTCCGTTTATATCCCTGAAGCGCGGACGTGAAGGAAAACACCCCCTTACACAAAAACTAACAATACCCACATTATAACCAAAAACATGGAACGCGCGGACCTAAAAGAAACACTCACGTTCACTCTTTTATCTACAAACACACTTTATTATCGCTCATACATACAAAAAACACATAGACTATCTTACAAGTCAGGGAAACGAAGTGTTTAGAGGCACACTTCTATTTTTTACCTACAAACACAAACACACTATCTTACAAGCCATGGAAACGAAATGTTTATAGGGACACTTCTATTTTTTTACCTACAAACACAGATACACAAATAGATAAATTTTGGAATTTGACTACTATCTCATCTAGATTTTGTGGTAGCCCTGAAAAGGGCTGTTTTCTTGAGGGTTGTGGCAATCTTTTATCGTCTAAGATTGTGTCCCCGTCCGGCTGCAGGCTTTCCCACAGGATACGGTCTGCTTCTTCGGGAGGTGAAGGAGAACGTCTTAGTGTCTACTCGACAGTCGACAAAGCCTCTGTCTGGCTCCTGTTGTTGTTGTTGTTGCTGCTGCAGATGATGATGATGATCTCTCTCTCTCTCTCTCTCTCTCTCTCTCTCTCTCTCTCTCTCTCTCTCTCTCTCTCTCTCTCTCTCTCTCTCTCTCTCTCTCTGTTGTTTCTGAAGTCAGTACTTCTCGGTTCATTCTTCTTCCTCCTTTTTATTTCTACTTTAAAGATCTCTTCTATCAGGTCTTGTGCAACTTTCAGCATTCTGACATTTTCAATCTCATCAAACTTTGGTATCAGGTTTGCCGGACATGATGCAAATGGACGTGTGCTTCGTTCAGCTTTGCTAGTCTTGAAGACATCTTCACAGGTTGACGCATTAACAATGGATGGTCAGACTGGAGGCCACCATGCTTTATATGTCTCAAGCGCGTACGCGATAGAAAACATCCCCGCGGTCTTTGGGTATTAACGCTATAGTTCATCTCATGGTGAGGGATAGAGAGAAGTCAAGTGATGAAATTTTTTTTAAACAAACCACCTACACTCATTTTTTATCACATTTTTATGCAATCAACAAACCACCAACACATAATATAACATCAACACATTTTTTTCCACTAACAAATTTTTGACAAGGTTTACAACGTTGTGAAGTTAAGTTAGACTGCCACTGATGGAGGTCATTTGGCCATTGATGTACACTACGTTTCCTAGCTAAAGACAAGAGATATCCATGGTTATAAAACCATCTATCTACATTTTCATCGTTTCTAGAAGAGTCACGATCAAAATAAGTCACTAAATGTTTTAAGGGATATCCAAGACTGCGTTGATGAAGAAAATACACATAATATTGTCTACACACCATGGAAACTGTGCCTTGTAATTTCACATTATTGAATCGTCTGGGCATTTCTTCTCATAAAGTCGATGATGTTGTCTTCCAATGGCGGTAATCCATAAAAATCAAAATGCCACACACAGGCATCGTGGGGAAAGTATATAACTACTCAGTGGGTTCCTGGGAGATGGCTGTCGTCCGTGTTGATGACATAAGTTTGATGATCTTGAGGTTTGCGATGAGGAAGTTCATCTTTAGCGCACACGACTGGATTCCAAGACGCGGTGTACGAACTGTTTTTAAAAAGGTAATCAAGTTCCCAAGTATCCATTTTGTTTTGTTTTTTCTTGTTTCACAGGTGATAAAAAGTTATCAATTCAATCCGGACTTTTTGCTTGAAAATCACTGTCAAGTAAACGTCTCTTCGCTTCGTCTCCGTACTATGTGCCAAGAGAGATTTGATGCGATGGATCTATAGACCAGTCAATGGAGGGGAGGAATGGTCACGCAAGTCTTTATACCACTGATGAAACACTACTTCTTCCGAGATGAGACCCCAAGCGTCATCCAGATACTCGACCAAGTTTTCTTCTTGGCTCATCAGTAGACATTTATCGTGTTGAATTTGACTGGGATGATCCTTTTGACATGCATGGCAATCTTTCTATGTCATCCCTGTAATTGTTTCTGTCAGGTGTTTGGCAAAACAGGAGACTAAATGTTGTTCTTGTTCTGGCCAGCTGGACATCACCATTACCTCTTCGTCTTTGTATTTTTTGGTGGGTGGTTCTGCTTCCACCATAACCTCCCATTCACCATTCAAAGAGGGATAAGAGTCTTCCATAGCTTCTAATAGTCTAAAATGACTTCTTTCAAACTGTTGACTTCTAGAGTATTGGCGAATTCGGCATACAAGATGACGTTCACCGTCTCGGTTAGAGCTTCTGCAAACTGAAGTTCCACGCGCAGTTGGCCAGATTTTATAGGGTGGAAATGTCCCTCGTCGCTGCCTTGGTCTGGAATGAAATCAAAGGCCCACAAAGCGTAACCTCCTGAATAATGGTCGTACAAAATGCCGTGGCTGCTGTTGGGCCCTAACTGGCCCGTGGCTTTGTACAGGGACAAGTACGATCTCAAGTAATTCTTCTCGGTAAACTTAGGTTCAAACGGTCTGGTACACAAGATTTTGCCATCGCGACTGACCTCGATCTTGTTGGACACTCTGTAGTACTTAAACTCGAAAGGATTGGCAGTGACGGCTCCGTTGAGGGCTTCGTTGCTGACAATACCAATCATTAAACGTTTGGGTAACTGTCCTTGGAACAGATGATCTTTGATCTTGGATCTGAGTTCAGCGGCAATGGTGAAGATTTTCACTGCTCAAAGTGTGGCTGACGTCGTTTCCCACTTTAGGTAACACTTCCACGCGTCGCACTAGATTCTGGCTTCTTCGATGATGGTTTTGTACTCGTTGGCATGGTCCATCAAATGGAAAACGGTACAGCTGCAATTCAATCTCAGGAGGATATCCACTCCGTTCAGCAAATACTTTTCTTGCAACCACATGTCCAAATGCTAACGATCCATCAGTTCTAAACTACGCCCTTGCAGGATTTTCTTTCGACGGTCGTTAAAGCCCACGATTGTGCGGATCGTCATCTGCCGTCAGGACTGTGTCGTTAAACTTGTCCACGCCCGCTGTGTCAGGTTTTCATACGACGCAAGCATCCAGATGAGTGTTCTTGGCATCTTTTCCGTACGTCAAGAGATTTTCCAGGTACGCTCGGTATGGGTAAGTATCCATGCTGCTGCTGACCAGTTTGTTACTCAAGTACAAATCCACTTCGCTGAAAAAGGAATGCATGAAATTGTTGACGGCAGCTACTCTAGCATCGGCTCCAGGAGCAGTGTCGTCCGTTTTGATCACTTTGACTTCCAGGTACAAGTAAACTGTTATTCAGATCGATGTAATCTTCGAGCTGTCCTTTGATTTCAAATTCGATCGGGGCTGAGGCTGTCAAAGAGGGGGTGGGATGAAATTCTACCCATTGGGATTCTTGCATTGTCATCATAGTGGGTGGCATGGTAAACAGATCCAGTTCGGACTTGGAACATTCGCAAGTCTCTCAGTGCATCATTTTTTCTGTTTAATAATCAAAAACGTCTAATTCTCGGACGAATCTTCTTTCCATGGTCTTTCTAGCTCTGGGTGTGTGAAGTCCTCTGGAGGGGTGTCTTCGTCGTCTCTTTCTGCCTTGTCCTTGCTGTGGTGTCAGAGAAGCAGGAATGCCTGACAGGGCAGCGTTCAGGGCATTTATAGGAGTTTCTCGTCGGCCCAAAATGTCTTTGCCAGTTTGAAGGAAAACATTTTTGCCTGCTCTCAAGAAAGCTTCTTTGGGATTTTATTTGTCGATGATGACATTTTGAAGAAATACTTTGCCTTGCGTCAAAACGGCATCTTTTAAGGCGTGCAATCCTCGTGTCACCATCGATTTCAAAAACGGGGACCACCGAACGAAACGCCGATTTCAGCATATCTCCTAAACCATGTCGTCGCTGTCGAGCGACTCCTCGGTACACTGGATACATGACTTAGAGAATCGTTTTCGAAAATGGAGTTTCACTGTGAGTTTCACTGCGACTTTCCATTTGGAGGATAGAATATTTGTCCCAGATCTCCTTTTATACCAATGTTGAGAGTGTCGAAATACGACTGATTGACGGGTAAATAGTGAGGACGTACAAATTCGCGGTGAACGTGATAGTGTTTCCACCTTCCTCGTCATTGGTCGTAACAGAATCCGCATTGAAAGAAGGTACTCGCAGTAACGATACGGATGTGTGTCCCACTACGTTGTACTCCACCACGTCAGAGTACACAAAGATCAAATTTAATCCTTGGTTCAGTTCTACAGAGGAACGAAAAAATTTCGTAAATTTCAGGATGTTCTTGACAGGTGGTATGAGTGAACCATTGACAATCTTGAGGTCTCCACTCAAAATGTCAAACAATTCAGGACAAAATGTAATGGACAACGCTTTGGCATCCGAAAATTTCATCAGTAGGCGAGAGCCACTTTATGGTACTCGTGGGTGACACTTCGTTTGGTTTTCTCCAAGGCTTTGCCAAACAGCGCATTGAATTTGGAAGCAATTGTGTCCACCAGATGTTGACCGTTAAAATAATAGCCTGCAGAAATTTTCGACATATTAATGCACCGGGGAGTATAGGGGGACACTGATCGTTTCACAGAGGCATTAACAGTTTGGTTTTCGTTCAAGTATTGTTGCACCTGGTGGTTCAGAACTTCGACCTCAAAAGTGTTTTGATTTTCAGTGATGTTTTTGATTTGTGTAGGGTGATTTATTTCGGACAAAGCCACTTCCCAATGGGCTTCATCATCCAATTGGATGGTCTGAGGTAATTAAGCCGTGAAACAGCACAAAGTATTGTGGGGAAACACATCCATGGAACTGTCACTGGGTAAAATTAAGTAAAATTTGTTATTCATAATTCTAGAGTTTTGCTGGCCGAGGGGTCACTGGAGGTCAGAGGAGTGTCTAAAAGAGGATTGTTGTTATTGTGACAGATGGGGGGGGGGGGAACTGACGTTGATCGCAAGACTCCCGTTGTTACGGTTAGAGTATTTCAGGGAAGGATTCGGGAGAAAGTATCTGCTCAGTAAAATGTAAAATAGCCCACAATTGTTTGTCTCCTTGTTGCAAACTCAAATTGGCAATGGCAGCACCGATGACACAATACACCACAAAAATTTGGCAAAAAAAGACGATTTGCATTTTAGGCACACGTTCTCCATACCACACCCACAAAGGTTGCTTTTCTAGATCTTGCAGAGAAGAACTGGGGGAAGGAGTGGTCTCTGTTGTGGTTGAAGCTGTTTTGAAGGGCATGACGGTCACTTATTTTTATAGTCGATGACTTGCGAAGCGTCGATCAAAGAGTCAAAATTGGGAGGATATCCTTTCCAATGTACTTTGACTTCTTTGACACGTCGTTTTTCCACTTTACGAGTTCTTTGCTCGAGAATGCTTTCGATGTCTTACACTTCGTCTTCTTTTTTGGTCACACGTTGCAACTCGGGCAAGTAAAAAGTTCCTTGTAACAATTCCCCGTTCATGTCTTCCAATTTATAGATGACAGGATGACGACCACGCACGCGTCCAGTGACACGAAACAATTCTGTGGTCCAGTTGGGTAAGTAACCTTCGTCGAGAGTGCGTTTGGTTTTGCCAATGTGCACCCAATCTCCCGTCATCAACACTTCACCTTTCTTGGGGACAGCCACAGGCCGGGACGTACCAAACAGACGCTCAAAGACAACCACATCGTAGTCGGGAGTCACTTCTTCGGGGGCAACATCCGATGCTCCGATGGTAAAATTGGTTGTACGCTTTGACCAGGTGCGGTTAGACGTCATTGTGCGTAAAATTTTTCCACATGCGTTCTTTCAAGGTGCGTTGAAAACGTTCCACGATGCTGGCTTTGGTTTCTGGATACCCGGTGGTTAAAAAATGAATGTCATGTTTCTTCAGTTGTTTTTGGAAAGCTTGGTTCAGAAATTTGGTGCCTTTGTCGGTTTGCCATCGATGAGGGTGACGACCACTTTGTTTCAACACCAGCACTAACTCAGTGCTCGATTTGGAAGTCAATGGCACGACCCAGGCAAATTTGGAAAAGACGTCGATGACACAAAACAAATATTAGTAGCTACGATTGCAGGTGGCCAATTGATAGACATCGGCTAAATCGGCTTGCCATTGATGATCGATGCCCTCCACTCGTGTGCGATTTCTGGAAACTTTTCGTCGAATGGGTTTGTGTAAGGTGCACGTGGCTTGTTCTTGTAACCTTCGTTACACTTGCGGTAAACCGACACTTTTCAGTCGGGGTTTATCAGCACGATACAATTTCTGAACTCCTCCGTATCCCGCAGGATGGGATGCATCGTAATAAATGTTGGCTAACAAATTCTCCATCAGGACTCTTTCTCTCTCTAATAAGTCACCCACTCTTCACCGATGTTACTTTGGATGGGTTGAGGTTGTAGGTTGGAAACGGCTTTGAGTGTACGATGTGTCACGGGAGTAGAAGTCGAGGGTAGTGGTGGTGGTGGTGGTAATGGGATGGCTTTTGTCTTGCTTTCTTTTTTCACCTCTGGTTTCCCTTCTTTCTTTTATACTTCTGTCGAAGGAGGAGTGGACATCATCTATTTAACCCAAGCTTTGAGTTTTTCTCATTGTGATGTGGGGCAAGGGGTCAACAAGAATTCCATCCATCGTTTGTAAG
The DNA here is from genome assembly GCA_016617855.1 of Megalonaias nervosa. NCBI lineage: Eukaryota > Metazoa > Mollusca > Bivalvia > Unionida > Unionidae > Megalonaias > Megalonaias nervosa. The sequence goes on from JAECUM010010189.1 coordinate 10,520, forward strand.
GTACAAAAGTCAGCTTTCTTCATTCTATCAGATTCCAAAGGTCACGTCTGAGATCTTTGACCCCAGAAGCATCTTTTATCTTCTTGAACCTTTTTATCTTTGACCTATCCCTTGTGAAGCAGCAGCTCCTCGTGCCTCTTCTTCCTCAGGCATCCGTGGGGCCGCGATTGTCTTGGTCACTGAGAGTGGTGGTGGTGGTAGTGATGGACTTTTCATCAGGGTCTTAAAATTATTCCGAGTTAGTAGAGCTGTTTCGTCTAAAGCTTTCTGGTGAAAGAGTTGAAGTTGTTACAACAATTGACCGTACCGTTGAGATTTTTCCGTTTCTGACAAATCGCTGCGATCCATCAAAGATTGCAATTCGTGTTGTAACTGGGACATCTCGGTCAAATGAGCATTGGGAGGTAAATGCGAGGTGCGTTGGTCTTGCCAACGATGGAATTCCATCCATCGTTTGTAAGGTACAAATGTCAGCTTTCGTCATTGCATCAGATAACAAAGGTCACGTCTGAGATCTTTTGACCCCAGAAGCACTTTTTATCTTCTTGAACCTTTTTATCTTTGACCTGTCTTTCGTAAAGCAGCAGCTCCCACGAGTCCTGTAATCAGTGGTCCCAATACTCCTTTGACATTGGGTCCTAACAACAGGTGCGCAGATCCTCTGCGTTGCACCAACATCTTTTTCTTTTGACGGATGGTATTTTCGTCTTGAACATTTGGCGAAGAACGTGGCGATGTTTGGCTAAGCATTCTTTCTGATGTTGAGACAAAGGTATCGTTCCTTTCAAGACATTCAGACAACATTCGCACACGGTATCGACGACGTCCTTGAAGGCTGTTTGAATGAGTTGTTTTCGCATGGGCGGATGGGTTTTTGGACAGGACGGATAACACATCCTAATGTTTGGCTAAACGAGGAGGCCGACCTTTTCTTTTCTTTCCTTTGGGGGTAGAAGAGGGATGGCTTCTTGGGGGTGACATCTTTGTTTATTCCGGAGCACACACACACAAAAAATACACTGACGTCGATGACTTGGCACATGTCCTTTTATCTTATTTTTTAAGTAGTATTTTTGAAGGAGTTGGTAGGGCGTGTGACCGGTCTGTTTGACGACCTCTTTGACTATCGCATCATCGCCATAATGAGAAAATCCTCACTTTTGGTTGCTCCTCTTTTTCTTTGGACGATGGGATCTTTTCTGGGGAGACGTCGATGCTTAGCTAAGCGTTAGCCTTTCTTCGAATGTGGGATCAAACGACGAAACTGTCTTTTTCTTTTTCCTTTTCCTTTTTGGATAGGAGAACGACGATGGTGATGGTGCGCACTTCTGGCAGGCGAAATCTTTTTGCTTTCAGGAGCACAAAAAGACTGATACCCATCGTTTACCCCAGGTATTGTTTATAGTGGAATGCGTCGCCACTGATTGTCAGACCGTCGTATCATTGTCATGGCAGGCATCACTCGACGTTGATGGATTCGCAACGGACTAAATCGGGATAACTCTTGCTTGGATAAAGCTAGTAAACTCTGTAACATACCCGATCTCTCTTGGACTTTGATTTTGGGGGCAGGTACTGGAGACACGGGTTTCCATTTTTTCATCAAATTAGGAAAGACGCGTGTCAAATTGGTTTTAGCTGGCATCGCCAGCAAAGGAGAAGTTAAAGAACCTGAGGCTACTGAAGACGCGATCACCGTCGCTGCAGGTCGTGGCTTGAGTATGTAAGGTTGCGTCCTGGCCGAAGTGTCTCTCTTCGGGTAGAAGCTGCTTTCTGGGGTCTTTTCTGGGGGCTCTTCTTTTTCTGGGGCTGTGACCTGGTCTTGACACCACTTCTCTTTTTCTTCTGGGTACATTTGGGTCGGGGAGTGGCTTTTTCATTGAGGATGACTTTGGGGGCATTGGAATCCCATTGTAAGAGGGAGAGAATGATGACACCTCCTAGAGAACGACTACCTCCAGGTTTCAAAATGATTTGCTTTTTGGTTTGAGTGTCGATGCATGGATCTGCCAGTTGCGTCGAGGCTACTTTGTTTCTCTCAAAAAGCGTTTTGGTTGATGTGGGATGTGAATGATACCTCGAAGTAATTGACGTGCTGTCACCGTAAACCATTGTAAGACTTCTCTGAGACTTTTTCGCGACTGATGCCGTACAAGGCACGAATCAATTTAACGGGAAGATGAGAATGAAGGGACGTCATGTTGACGATGTGTGAGACAGACCAAAAGTGTCCGGAGTTTTTATGGATTTTTTTTTACGTTGACGGGAATGTCTTGGCACCAGTGGTGAAACAAATGGGTATGAAATCGCAAATAATCGGGGGTAATGGGTTTTAAATCCACGAGTAAATAGGCGTGAGGGGTTTGAGTGGCATCCTCGTACGCATGAGTCAGCCAAGGAGTTCCTAACTGTTTGGCTAACACTTGCACTTTCGAGTTATCTCTAGGGCTATTAAACAAGACCACGTAATGAGCATTGAGACTGATGGTGCAATGGGCTTTACTTTGTTGAAACAAATTTTGGGTGGTGTAAATGACACTGGCATTACGATGATGCCTTTTACTCGTAAACCTCAGTTTAATTTCTTCTTCGTCTTATTGTAACATATCGTCGAAGATGACCAGATGAATTTGACTAGGGTCAGACACGATTCCGTCGTCTTCGCCAGGAATGCCTTCCACAAAGACGATGGAATCACCTTGACTTTCTCGCAGGAGGCTGAACGCCGATTGCCACTCTTTGTAACACCACACGAGACGTTGATGTGGACGATCGATCAAATGATTTTTCTGTTCTATCAAAAGTTTGACATATTTTGTTTTGCCTGAACCGCTCGGCCCAGCAATTAACATGTTAAAGGGATGACGAAGATACAAGACCTCCCAACTGGTGACTAAAAGTTAACGAATTCTTTTTTTCTCGTAGAGGTAGAGAAGTATCGAGATGAAATCGCAAGGCTTTTAACAGAATGAGTCTATCGTGTACATTTAAAGGTACCACCCATATGGTTTTGGTGGTACTGTGAGGTACAGATCGTAAAGAGCCCACAAGGAATCAGCTGGCAAACAAAATCCCAGAAAGGAAGTCACTAAGACACACACCACATGACGACAAAAATTCGTTGGATACAGTTCTCGTATAAAGTGTTGGTAGTCCGCCAGTCTGAATAGTGTCATTGATTTCCTTCCACGGCAATTGCTGTATCACTAATGATAAAGGTCGTGGCATGATAGCAAGTTTTTATACACTCTTTTGTTGAAGGTAATAATTATACTTTTTGAACTGAAGCGGTTTTATTTCAGTACCGTACCAAAATTGTTTAGTCACTAACTCACACACCACATGCCGCACAGAAGTTTCCTCTTGAACCAAGATTTGTTCGTGTAAAAGAGTTTGGTAATCCTCTAACTATTCCGTCGGAATTCGGTGTACTATGGTCACCTTGTAAGTAGAATGAGTGGCATCCAAAACTTTATGAATCTCACGTGATTCATCAATGTCTGACCAATGGAACACTTTGAAATGAATCAGTCCTCTTATACCATTCAGGTACCAGTGGTTCCAACATCGGTGACGTAACTGATGCAATTGTTCTTTGCGTTTGACTTGTATTTTGACAAACTCTTGATAAATGCGTTCTCTCAGTTCCAGAGGTAGATTCTGAATGTACTCCTCTAAACTAGACATTCACAGCAATGTCCTTCTTTTGTTTGAGGCAATAAGTGTACTTTCTGCACAGAGCTGGTCGTACTCCAGTCGCGAATCTAAATTGTTTAGTCACTAACGTGCACACCATACATCGTACACAAGTTTCCTCTACAGACAATATTTGTTGTTGTAAAAGAGTTTGGTAATCCTCTAACTCTTCCTCTGGGATTCATTGCAGTAAGTCTACCTTGTAGTAAATAGAATCAGTAGCAAACAAGTCCTTCTCGTCCTTGGATAGTTGATCAATGTCTGACTCCTGGAACGCTTTCATCAGAATCAGTCCTCTGATAGAAGTTAGGTACCAATGGTTTAAACATTGGTAACGTAACGGATGCAATTGTTCTTCGCGTTTGACTTGTATTTTGACAAACTCTCGGTAAATGTGTTCTCTCAACTCCACAGGCAAACCACGAATGTTCTCTTGTAAAATATCCATCAAGAGATTACTCAGGTCGTCCCACTAAAGGTAGGTAGTGACAGTGCGGAGACCATCGAGCATGTTCTAGGTAAGCTGAATCTTTCTGCTCACACTCGTGAAGTGACACAACACAACTGAAGCACTTGATGTCATCACCTTCGCCCCAGTAGATAAATCCGGTCTGGCTAATTCTTCGGGGGTAGATCCTCCCAGATATTTAGGCCACTTTCCTTAGAAGGTTTGGAATTGACTTTCAAAGTCGCGGTATTCAGACATCGCACATGGAACGAATATTCTTCTTTCACAGGTTCATTTCGATGAGAGTACGGTGAAACCCGCAGGAGTTTGCTCAGGCATGGATGACATCCATAGGGTGGTAGCGGAATGGTTTCACGTGGAAGATGACACTGACAATGAAAACCAGTAAAGAGTCCACGATAACGAGTGGCATCGCTTTCGCATGCGTCAGGTTTGACATGCACAGCATTACTTTCCATGGTGTGTGTAGTAGTAGTAGTAGTAGTAGTCATAGCAAAGTTCCCATGATCTACTGAATCGCTGAGGTCACAGCGTACGAAATTCCTGCAATCGCAAGGTACAGCATCGCACTCCACTTGAGAATCACCGAACTTGAATTGTGTATGTATCAAAGGATTCATCTTTCTTGCTTGGCAAATGTAGTCATAATGAACTGTCGGTCTTGGACGTTTTCTCTTTTTATATGCTGACCAATATCAGCGTGTCCGTAAGGTAAAGTGAAATAGTTGGGAATTTGCACTCTCTTCTGGTACACGATTTGATATAGTTTTTCCAAAGGTCGACTAAAGATTTGGTGTCTGGCTAAATGTACAATCTTGTGAGGCTCGTAGGTGGTCACTTTAAAAAGATGAACCTCTCTAGACTGCAAGGCTTCTTTCAAAACCCCAAAAGTTTACCACTTCACCGTTGCGATAATTGAGAGTCAATCCTTTCACTTTACATTCGGTGTGCACTTCTCCTTGTGGGTCCCGGTATTCATAGCCGTAATTTTTGGGACCACCACTAGCAAAATATACAATCTTGTCGTCGGGGTGCTCGACTGTCCAGGCTTCTAAACGGTCTCCCTTGATGTCAGGGTGTCGATGACCCAGGCGATCGATGTGGATGCAACTGTCCATGTCAAAATACAGCCCACGATCTCCTAACACTTCTGAAGCTTCGTACAATTTTAAGCAAGCATGGGCTGTCACGTAAACTGCAATCATGACAATTTTAAATTCGTCGGCTTGTACAAAGTCCAGTTCTTCTTCGTTATTGACCAGGATCCAGTCTTCACGAAGGCCGTCCACGTGTTTCATATATTTGGTTTTGTCATGAATCATCTGGAAGTAGCGGGATGGTTCTGTAAAATACCCCGTCTTCGGTAAACACGGTCGTTGAGCCATTTTGCCCCACAAGCAATTTACCATCACTTTGGCAACGATCGTCGACCTTCGTTTTTCTCGATGTGATCTATAGTGATGCCTTCCTGCTCAAAGTATTTCTCTTTGAATTTGTTTTTGGATTTCGTGAGTGTGGCACCAGGAAGGATAGCCGCTGGCTTCTTGTTTCAGTTTCAAAAAGGCATCCACGTAGTCTGCAAAAATGCCTTTCTGAGTCTCGTCACCCTTGTGGTACTGTTCTGTCCTGGAAAAGTGGTAAATTTCGTACACTTCTAACAGTTCGTATCCGAGGTCCAGAGCTTTGAACAATTTGGCCCACGTTCCAGTCAAGGCGCGTTCTTCCTGGGTGTGCTGACAAGGTTGGTCTTGATTGCACCTGTCGGTACAAGTACGGCACAATGGAAACATCAGTTTTCCATGGCAATGGTGAGGTAAAAGTCCGTGGGAGGCAAGACTTTGCATTTAATTAATGTTGTCCGTGTCGATGTGTTCCGTAAGTAATTGTGGGTGTCCTGCGGCAAAGTGACAATATTTGCACACGTAAGGATATAGTGAACACACGTCCGAGGATTTAATTTCTTCTCTTTTCTCCTCGTCAGCGTGGTACAGCAAACAGGTAGCATTCGTCCGTCCATCACACAAACTGTCCCGTGCGTTCAGAGGGTCCACCAACTTGTAACTAAAACGATGCGTTTAAACCCAGGATCGGTTTTCAAACGGTGATCGTACTCGTGTTCCCACATTTCGATGACTTGGTATTCTTGCTCTTCTAACTTTAAGCGTCGCTGACAAGTGGCCTCGTACAAGTCTTCCATGGTACGTTGTAAAAACTGATTTTGGGTGTACCGTTGAGGGTAGCAGATCGGATCCGTGAAATAAGCAACAGTTAAACTCGTACACAATCTTAGGGTTTTCTAAGTCCCAGTCATCCACTGAATACGTTCCGATGGTCTTTTCGCCTCCTCGGTTTCGGGTGTTTTGGATCCATTTGTCTTCCTTGTCACACAAGTAATTTAACCGGAGTAGAGCTTTGATCGAGTATTGACGTTTGACAAAATTTGGTCGTTTGAGGGCGAATGACAGCCAGGGTCTTCTCGGACATAAATCGTTGGTGGTACACTAAGGAACAAGCTTTGGCAATTGTGCAGGCTTTTTTCAAAGGACCGTTCCCTCCGTGCTCCATGAATAGTTTCCAAAATTTTTCACAGCATCGCCGTTGTTCGGTGCGTATGTTTTTGGGGTCGTAGTAGTGAGCATCAGGCAAATAGGGTTGATCTGTGTGTTCACTGGTTTCGGTACTGAAAAAGTGCGGAAAATAACCTTTGGCCATTTCTGTCATTCCAAATGTTTTAGGCATTCGACTCAAAGGCATGGCCAGGTAACTCATCGAATCTTTAAACTGCACTTGTCCCACTTGCATGGAAATGAGTTTGGCTCCGTTCAAGGTCACTTTAGGACGTTCGGTACTTTGTTCGGTATAGTATTTCAGAAGAAATTGTCCATCGTATCCCGAGAAATTGTGAGCCATCACCGTGGCATAGCGATGGCAATCTCCATAACGTTCTATGTCCTCTTGGCTCCACGTTTCGTTGATGGGGTCTAAGATCCATTGGGAAAAATCGGTCAGCGCATTCGGTCCCCGAAAGATTTTTTCACGTCTTCCAGGAATCTTGCTACAGTGAGGGCAGTGACAAAAGATAGGTTCTTGGATGCACTTCTCGTACGCTGGATGAGTCACGCAGAAATTTGGAATGTGAATGCAGGTCTCTTGCATGCATTTGAAATCGAAAAGATGAAATTGCCTTTCTTCTGGTCATCTTCTTTTTTCTCCTGTTGGGGTTGGTATTTCTGAATGTAGCATTCGTGTTCCAAGTCCCCGATTTGGTGACGAATCTGACATCGTTTCTTTCCTGGAGAAATGTGTGCCTTGGCACTATTTGTACGTGAGACTTGTTCACAAGCAAAACAGCATTTCAGGAGTTGACAAACACTTTCCGCTGTGACCCTTGCGTCTTGATATTTTGTAGGTAACAGGTTGGGCTGAAAAATGTTCGCTGACAAGTTGAGCAATGCATTCGTTTTTGTCCTTCGTCAAGACAGGGTTTTGAGGCCAAACATCCTGGACATTTAGATCCGCAATGCTTATGTTGCTCTCGATAACCATAATCACATTTCTCACAATAATAACCCTTTCCCAGGAATGCGGTGATACTGATAATGGCATCGAAATGTTCATCGTGATGATAGACGTGAATGTATTTTCCATGTTTGAAATTTTTACCTCAAACAACAGAGGTCCGGACACTTCTTGAGGGTGTACTTTCAACGTGTAGCGTGGAGCCAAGACGTCTTGCAATTTTTGTATTTCAGTAATGCCACAGGGTGTGTTTTTAGATAGCCCCGCTCTCTGTAACAGGAGTTCTGCTTCTCTTCGTTGTTTGGTTTGGTTCGATTTCCGAACGTTGTCCCAGGCTCTTTTCCATTCTGCCGTGTCGTTCTTGTCAGCGTACGTTCATCCCACCACAATGGCTCGGGCTAAACACATCTGGTCTTCAGGGATGTTCATTAGGACGAGACTCGTTTTGGTGCTACGAAAGTCGTCCACCAATAGTACCTTTTTGCGTCCGATCCCCTTGGGAAGAGAAACGTGGGCTATGTACAGTGTTGCTTTTCCATCGGTGATATGACACTTGTCGTTGGACTGCTGAACGTGTTGAATCTTGTCGACGACTTTGGTGGGTGTCAGTTCTGATGGCCTGCTAAACTCGATCCAAACGGGGGACTTCAGGCTGTCGTGATAAATGGAAAGTGTGAAGTGATCGTCTTCGTTCACTCGACATTGCCGTTTCAGTGTGGTTAACAAAGAATCCCACACATCGGTGATGAACCCCTCTGTTTTCTCCAGCGGTATGTCTGACCTGAAATCTTTAAATTTCACCGTGTACGTGTAGTCCGTGGTTCTAAATTTTCTAGAGGAGCGTTTATCCGTCTCTCGAATGTGGTAGTAGCTATCGTTTCATCTTGATTGCAAAAGGTCAAATGACTGCATTTTAAATGCAATGGTCCATTATATATAAATGTAAGACCATTGTCTTCCCTATATAAAGGGTTAGTGTCTTCCCTCAAAATATTCATTTCACTCTCAATCCTACCAGAAAGATGGAAGAGCCAACACAGATCGAACTTCTGATCAGAGCTTTGCGAGGTGTCATACAAAGGTTTTCTTCCGAGAAGCCGGCTGACTACTGCCCGTCCTTTCGAGATAAAAGTCAAGATACTAGCTATATATGTCAGAAGAAAGGACATTGGTCTTCATAATGTGCACAACGTCAAAGTAAGGCAAGCGTCAAAAGAGACAAAGGTCAAGATACCTGTTATTATTGTCAAGAAAAAGGACATTGGTCTTCAGACTGCCCTAAAAAACAACAAGAGCAGGAGGAAGTGAGGGGTTCCGAACAGGAAGAAGAGGTACCCTCCGAAAAGGAAGAACCCACACACGTACAGAAAGAGAAGAAAAGAAGACGAGAAGAAAGTGAGGAAGAAGAGGAAAATCCTGTGAGAGTAAAGAAATTCAAAAAAAAAAGGAGAGAGTGAAAGGAAAAGAAGAAGACTGTGAACTTTTTTAAGTGATGTGTTGTGAAACTGAATTGTAATACAGAGAATATACCAGAAAGAAAAACGTAAGTTTCTCTTGGTTTTGATTTTTATAAAAAGGAACTATACTCATGCACTCACACACGTCCATCATGGGAAAAAAAGGGATTTTGAGTTTTAATTGATTTTGGCAAACATTGAGTAGTCTCTTTTCGAGAGAGATGGGTGGCCCTGAAAACGACCGTTGGGTGTTGGGGTTTTTTTGTGTTGTTTTCTTGTTTTTTAAGAAAACAAACTCAGGAACGGGAAGTAATGAGCTTTAACTGCCTTATCCCTTTGCCACGGTCTAGTCCTAATTCTGGACCTGCTGCTGTCGATGATTTGGTAGAGATCACTAGTGTTGGTATCTCAGGCGTAGTGGGACTGTGGACAGGGTTGGAATGTATTAAAGAAGTCTGATATATTTGTTTCAGACTCTTTAACTCTGCCAAAATGTCTAAGAGTACCGTCACTGTTTGACTTTCACCGTCCTCTTTCCCTCCTAGACCTTGTTTCTTCTCTGCTTCTTCTTCTTCCTGTCGTTTTCGTCTTACCTCTTCTTCTTCTCGCTGTTGCTGTTGAACGAAAAAGGCTTGCTCTGCTTCTTTTTGCTGTTGCAAATATTTCTCCAATTCTTCTTTCTGCCTCTGTTTAAAATCATCCTCTACGTACTGTAAGGAAGGAGAAAGCGGAGAAGGTACTGGTACCGGAACAAATTCTTGTGAAGAGAGAAAAACCGCTAAATCCCAATTAAAATCATTCTCTTCTGGAAGTAGGACTGTGGTTATTTTAGTAGCCGCTGCTATGCCATCACTCCTCGTCTCCACAGCCGGTGCACCCCAATTCATTGTCTTCTTAGTTTCCGTCATGTTCTAACTCTGTCACATTGATTCACTGCACACATACGCTAGTGCACCTATATAGGGAATGTGACGTCACAGTCAGCTCTCTTCGGGTTGGAAGACAGACTCCGCATTGTGACTTAATTTTGTTAAGCTTGTTAGGATTGATGAAAGAATTCAATTGTTCCACTATAAATAACCACGGTTCACCTGATTCCATTCACTGTTCTCGTCACAAGATGTGGACTAGAGTAGAATCGTCGATGCTGTTTACAACCCGGACTATCTCATGTATGTCAAATCATCATGGGCTATCACCAAGATCACCGATACGAACCTTTGGAAACGAAGGATCTATGTGGAGAGGCAAGGCTGTCTGAAGCGAGTCTTAATCTACGCTCCAGAGGTCAGACGAAGTTTGAGGAAGAGAAGAAGATCCGTGCGATGCCCTCTATGTTAACTGAATGGTGTTAACAAAAAAAACGCCAAAGTCCCTTTTCAGGGCCACCCCATTGCCTCGAAAAGATACCTATTCTCTCTTGCCTAAAAATATTTTTAGTCGATATTTTGTGCGATAGATGTATGTCCATAAATCTATGTTTGTGTGATATGTCTATGTCTCTAACTCTGTCTCTAACCCCGTCTCTATGTCTGTGTCTCTACTTGTCCCTAGAGTAACGCGTATTCAGATCAGCCCCTTGCCACACTGTTCCGCCCGATTGAGGTCAGACTCTTGCAACATTGTTGCCAGTGTCCAGTACCGTGACGTCATCCCTGTTCAATTCCCCTTGTCCCTAGACAGTCCCAATCCATTGTCGCTATACATTCCCTATGTTAAATTCCCCTGGTCCCTAGACAGTCCCACAATGTTAAATTCACATATATACCCAAGGGTACAACCCTTTGTTTTTCCTTATACAGTCTCATTTGCCCTAGGGTATCCCCCACTCACTACTAATATTAAAAACGAACATTTTAACAAAGAGAAATGAAATGCTGAGTAGTTCGTTTCTGACAAACAGTATCTTGCAGGTGTTTCACTATTAAACTTAGGCCTGGTGATGTAGCCCCATTTACATACAGTAAGTAACACATGTGCAGCGATATCGATTCAGTGAAAATGGTTCTAGGTTCAAAACCTACTTATGTATACATTTTAATAAACTTCATTCTTTTCTGTAATTATTTTCAGCTAATCGGCGACCTTAATCCTTTGAAATATAGTATTTATATACTACCTCACATAGTCTGGTTCCGTAGCTCATAATATAATTTTTTGCCTAAAATCAAATTTTGATAATAATTATTCATAGTCAACAGCAGTTCTTTAAGCCTGCTACTAAAGCATCGTTGCCTCGTAATTACCGTTTTGAAGATATCGATGAGTATATTTCAGTTTTGGAGCCATCTGTAATGATAAACTGATGACATTTTACTGCTTGGTATATTCAGATAGAAGTATTTTGGCTCCTATGTGGATATGAAGTACGTATTCTAATCTAAATAAATTTCTTCACATTACGATACTCTGACAACGGGAGGTAATCCAGTATTGTTTCATACTCGCTACGTCGATATAAATTGGCATAACTTTTGCGTGTCTCAAAACGTTATTGAATATCCTTACGTAAATCGGTATCATTTCTCTTTCTTACTTTGGAGGGGCATGTCTGGAAAGGTTTATATGAATAGGCCTGCATGCTGAGAGTGCCATTGAAATTGGCAAAACATACTGGAGCCCACTCTTCGTTCTTCACAGTCTGCGAAACCATGAGATCTCTTTCGGTGTTGATCAAGTCCCAAGATAAATATACTATCGATCATGAAAGGAAAATGTTTGTTCGACTATTTGAATCATCGCATCTGCGGCTAAGAGAGAGTCACACGTAATAAAATCGATAAAACATTTCACAAGATAGATCAAACAAATGGAAAAATCAGAGAGAATTATCATAAATAAATTGCCAAGTTACGGAAGTACAATCAGACACTTAACTGATAACAATCATACAACCATGTCTATTGGCCCGGTTTTGTCCGAGTAGAAGTACCAAGTTTGACGAAATGGGGAAAATGCAATAATTTATGCAAACTTCGGTATAAATTCTGTACATTTTTAATCCAGTACCTCTAATACTTGCAATCATCGAGTTCCATTTTTGAAAGTTGACATTGTTAAGAGTACATGAGCTAAAATTTTCGACAGACGAGGTTTTGGGGTCACGTGTTTTTAAATAACAATGTTGAGAAAATGCATTATAAATTATCGTAATAAGCTATCCCATCATTACTGTTTTTCAACAAACACCATGGGGGAATAAAGCTTGGTACTGAACATTAAAACGTCTAAAAATGACAGCCTATTCCTAATATCACAAAGAAATGCAACCAAACCGACAGATAAAATAGGTGAAAAAAGGGTTTGGGCATAATTTATCCGTGGTCCTTTTCCATTCAAACGTAAACTTTAAAATTGGAAAAAATTAGATGATGCGTGGCTTGTTATTGAGAAAATGACCGCTATAAAAAATGAGGCCGCCAAGACCTCACTATTTGCATATAGTAGTATATGTGCGGCGACAGATATTAAATGAGATTGGTTATCGGTTTCAAGCCTGTATTTGCGTACAATATACCTATACTTACGCTTCTTAGAAAAAGAACAACCAGTCAGCAATCTTTATTCTTTTAAATACGGTATTTAATACACACCACATAGGGTGGATCCGTAGTTCATAATATAATCTATGAGATAGTTGGTACCCCTTACATACACTGTGTACAGTTTAATATTTCTTTTATGTCAACATGTTAATATATCACTTTTTGTGAATATGATTAGTCCAAATACGTCCGTGAAATTATTGTGTAATATTCTCATCATTGATTTGCTGTGACGACTTTGGGAACTTTCTTTTGCACCCCACCCCCCTTTCTGGAACCTTTTTCAGCATTGCTATCAACTTTTTGGGAGCCATCTTTACAATCGATACCCATGGAGTATTGGGAAAGAAAGGTTACCCCCACCCCTAAGGCAAGAGCGGTTTAAATGTTAACCTTTAGGAGCAAATAAACTAATGTCTGTTTTGAGGAGAATGTCAACATACGCTGGTCTCCTAACTGACCGAGTTATCAAATCACGGCATTCTTTCATATAAAATAATGCAATATCCGGTACAAAATGCATTAAAGCTGCAATTACTATGCTCAGCAACATCTTTAGTCTAGATTTAGTACAATTTCTGTAACTAGCAATCATCCCTTTAGACGAATATCCAACAACTGGAATGCTGCTTTTTCAACCGTGTACAATACTACATCCATAGAAGCAGAATTAACACAGTTTAGGTGGAAACATTGAAATATTTCTAGTCGAAATCGGTGTAAATGGCGCGTCTAGCCTAATCCGAGTCAGCTGTATGACACAGCATAAGAATTTCCATCGGATATCCAGAGTTTAAAACTGATGTTGTATGTGTCGAATATTTTATCAAAGTACAATTGTTTCTTGAATTATAATTTGTAAAACAAATTCAGTTTTAAATGTTACTGATTATAGAATTGTGCATCATTAATTTAACTAGCGTCAGAGACTATTCTTTTACGAGAAACAATTGAAAGGTGCAGGGTCTGAGCGAGAAAGACGAAATTATTTCCCTTTTTTTCTCTAAACAATTTCATTAAACTGAAAACTACGTAATCACCAGAATCTCAAATGAGTAATGATCTAAATTCAAATTTATGAAACTCGTTTAATATTGAATTTATGAAACTCGTTGAATGATTACCAGTATTTGCTCGCCAAGGCTCGTAAAAGCTGGAAATTTTCCACTCGTTTAATAAATTAAATATTAGATCATTAACCATTTGAGATCCAAGATCCAAGTGTTCTGTTCCATCCTATTTTGACGAGGATGGTTGAGGACCAAGGGTTCCTTTTCCCATTTTTGTCTTTAAAACTAAATTTTTCAAAATAATTGCAAATGTTTATTAAAAGTTTGTAACAAGCATTTTGATTTATTAAATTGCACCATGTGCACAGAAGACTAAAGTTATTCATTCATAACATTAGAAAGGAACTACTTTTGTAATGCAAAGCACATCTTGCATATTTCGCTACTATTGGTAAACAATAGTGAAAAAATGGTTATATTATTTCCTTCTCAAGATTCAGTGTAATCTGTTTATAAATATTTGTAATTATAAGAACTGAAGATAAAATATTATAGGATTGTTTGAGTACGCACTACATGACGTACCTTGAAAATTGAGCACACATTGCATGACGTATTTTGAAAACTGAGTACATGCTGCAGGAAGTGCCTTGACAATTGAGTACACACTGCATGAAGCAGCTTGACAATTTGTGTACAAGCTGCATGAGTGGTTTTGATAATTGAGTACATTTGCAAAAGATACATTGAAAATTGAGTACACATTGCATAAAGTACCTTGCCAGCTGAGTAAACACTGCATGAATGGCCTTGATAATTGAGTTAACATTGCAAGAAGTACCTTGAAAATTGAGTGCACACAGCATGAAGCACCTTGTCAATTAAGTACGTACTGCGTGAATGGCCTTGATAACTGAGTACACACTACATGAATGGCGGACAATTACGGACACACTGCGAGAAGACCCTTAGCTACATGAACTGCCTTTGCTATGACAGTGCATGCAGTGTGTTATCAATTTGCAAGCTTCTAAGAATGCTGTAAAATATTAAGTTCAGTTCTTGACTTGAAAAAAACCCACAGTACCCATGACTTCTTGTTTCAGATTTCAGCTATATAGACCCGTCAGGTACGGATGCTCACGATTACACAGTGCATGCATGTGTTTTCAGCAAAATATTATTGTTAATTGCTGCCGCAAGTAGTGCATGGGAAAGTTCTTCTCAAGATAAAATGCAGTATTTCCTGACTCTTCACTATCGTATCTAACCTCAAAGATTTGCATCGTTATCATCGTAGTTTTGCCAGAAGTTAACGGAGCGAAACTGCTAGTATCTTGCAGAGGCCGAAGTATTACCATGGCCTTTGCTTCATAATCTACGAGGTATTCCGTAAATAGACTGTACTGTATTGATTACTTAGCGTGATATTTATTTTCAGACGGGACATACCTTATATCAATACACTAAAACTGCCTGTTTACATCAACTAGTATGTGTAATTTATAGGTCATATGTGATTAACCTACATGACGTGCTTCTCCAACTGCCTTCTGCAGATTGAAAGATCCGACCTTTGAAAGATGCAGAATAGAACCGAACACAACTTTATTTAAAAAATATGACTTCTCTTTTTTCTTTATATTTCAAGTTACAATTTTTATATTTGGAAATAATTGGATGTAAGAAATCCAAATATTTGGAGTATAAGTACCAATCAGTAGGTCCTCCATAAAACATTCACACTGAAAGCGATAAATGAATGCATCACTCAAAGCAGTATGCTTACGTATGTACATTTGCACTGAAAGGGATAAATGAATACATCACCCAAAGAATTATGCTTACATCTGTACATTTTCACTGAAAGGGATAAGTGAATGTATCAACCAAAGCATTATGCTTACGTCTGTACATTTACACTGAAAGGGATAAATGAATGTATCAACCAAAGTATTATGCTTACGTCTGTACATTTTCACTGAAAGGGATAAATGAATGCAGCACTCGAAGCACTGTACATTTACACTGAAAGGGATAAATGAATGCATCACCCAAGGCATTATACATTCATGACTTCATATTGAACTTGATCTCATCGATCACTTTCAGCAGGTCAAAAGTCTTGAATTTCAAGACAGATAAGTACACATCTTTAAGACAATTGATTAAATATTCATCCAATTGGATACCTGCTTTTTCATTTTCTTTTGACAATTATTTTTCTAGAGATAGTCAATCGTGTTTGTGCTGATCTAAGCTGGCGGTTATAGTATAATTTCTTGCGGTACTTATATCACGATTTCTGTAATTTAACCATAAACAATCTCTTCCTGCTATTTGGAAGAATTTTCTTTGTCTGAGTCATACATTCATGGTAAAATAAAACCGAACTCAAACTCTACGAGAGTCAAAATGTATAATTATTGAAGATCCTAAAAATTATTCTTGCCTTGAAAAAAAAAAAATCTTATGGATTTTGAGAAGGAAACGCCTAGATATTAATAAGTATGAACTACTCCTGAACTATAACCAGTCAGCAAGAATTATAACTGTTTGAAGTCTCTTGCTCCAAAACGATTATTTAGATTTAATATAATACATAGTCAATATCCAACCCTAGCAGCATTGTTGAAAACTGTTTAAACTCTCTTCGAATTTAATTTCATTTTCACTTTGTATGACATTATCATCTGCATAAAAAGAAGTCAGACTTTGAGCATTAATGTAATATCGTTATGTGGTACATTCAATTGCATGTAATTCACAATTATATTGACACATAGGTTATTACAAATCATTAAGAAATGAAGAAAAACGTAAAGGTGAAACAATCTTCCCATTGAATACTATTATTAATAGAAAACAAGCTGTTTATTCGTGATTAAAGCTAAAACAAGATTCTATACCTGGTACATATTATAGATAGTCCTTAATATTAAAAGTCCTTATAAACCAAGGTATATATTATAGATAGTCCTTAATATTAAAAGTCCTTATAAACCAAGGTACATATTATAGATAGTCCTTAATATTAAAAGTCCTTATAAACCAAGGTATATATTATATATAGTCCTTAATATTAAAAGTCCTTATAAACCAAGGTACATATTATATATAGTCTTTAATATTAAAAAAGTCCTTATAAACCAAGGTATATATTATATATAGTCCTTAATATAAAAAGTCCTTATAAACCAAGGTACATATTATAGATAGTCCTTAATATTAAAAGTCCTTATAAACCAAGGTACATATTATAGATAGTCCTTAATATTAAAAGCCCTTATAAACAAAGGTACATATTATAGATAGTCCTTAATATTAAAAGTCCTTATAAACCAAGGTACATATTATAGATAGTCCTTAATATTAAAAGTCCTTATAAACCAAGGTACATATTATAGATAGTCCTTAATATTAAAAGTCCTTATAAACCAGGTACATATTATAGATAGTCCTTAATATTAAAAGTCCTTATAAACCAAGGTACATATTATAGATAGTCCTTAATATTTGCTATCAATATGGAATGTATTTAGCCATAGCCAAAGACCAACTTCCAAACTGAATTAATCCCTTCTTAAAAAGTCAACAAAACGACAAAATAGTTTCTTTTTCCTTACTTATTTACAATAAAAATATGATCATTTATTGAGTACCCTGGTTTTCTTCTAGAAGAACATAATTATCTTTAATGATGTGGACAATGGTCCTAAACAAATGACAATAGTTGTTGTAGGGTAATCGTTAGTTTAATCAGACGTCCAGTACCGTTGTAAAAATATGTTTTATAACCCCCCTCCAGCCAAGCTTATGGTATAATTTCCGAATTAAGATTAAGATAAGAAAAAAAAAAAAAAAAAAAAAAAAAAAAATTTCATCAAGATTTTCATCATTAGAATCGAATACTTAATTAAATTCAGTCATTGCCAATGTATGGAGATTTTAACTTTCTAATCACATGCGGTAATTTCATCACCAGAAATATACGCCGTGAGTATTTCATCAACATCATTCATAATAAAGTATGTTTGACAGTTTCTGCCACTGGGGCTGTTTTAAGTTCTTAAACATTATACAGCTGCTAATTTTTCATGTTTGAGTCTCATGCTGCATTTCTAACTTGTCCATGGTCTTTAATAGGTATCGTCGTTTCCTAGGGATAAGTTCTTTAACATTATTTCTTCTAATATTGTAATGAATACTGATATATTTTTTTAATAATTTTTTATAATACAATCAACTTTTAGTTCCATATTTTCATTCTCCTGAGGTACGTAGGTATATTGCTTGGCTTATTGTATTGTATACTAAGCCTTGACATACACTTATAAACCATGGTCAAACCTTTGATATTCACTAATAAACCAAGATTCAAACATTGGATATTTATTTATACAGCAAGGTTCAGATCTTTGATATTCATTTATACAGCAAAGTTCATAACTTTGATATTTATTTATACAGCAAGGTTCAAATCTTTGATATTCATTTATAAAGCAAGGCTCAAATATTTGATATTCATTTATAAAACAAGGTTCGAACCTTTGATATTCATCTATACACCAAGATCCAAGATTTTGATATTCGCTTATGAACCAAGGTACAAGCCTTTTACATTAACTTATAAACCAAGGTCGCAAGCCTTTGACTTTTATTTATAAACCAAGATAAAACCATTCATTTATAGACCAAGCCTTTGATATTCACTTATAACGAAGGTCTAAGCGTTTGACATTCACTTATAAACCAAGGTCCAAGGCTTTGATATTCAGTTGTAAACCAGGGTCCATTTTTTTACATTTACATATAAACCAAAGTCCAAGCCTTTAATATTCACTTATAAACGAGTGGCCCGAGCCTTTAATATTCACATATAAACGAATGGTCCAAGCCTTTGATATTCACTTGTAAACGAATGGTCCAAGCCTTTCATATTCACTTATAAACCAATGATATTCACTTATAAACCAAGATCCAAGACTTTGACGCTCACTTTAAATCAAGGTCCAAGCCTTTGATATTCACTTATACACCAAGGTCTACTATACCGATGATGAAGAAAAGCGTTACTTTTTGTTTGAATTGTTTTGCTTGCTGATGTCTGGACGATATTTGCTCCATAGAAAAACTTCAGTCATTTTCATTTCTTGAAACAATAGTGGCTTGTTTCGCTTAAATAGACGATAGTAAGTCATACAAACCTTAAGCATCGATACTTGTGCAAATTTATTCACTTTTCTCCACATTCCAATATGTTATGAATGCCTGGCCTGACATTTTTGGCACACCATTGGCAGACATAAGACGGGTTAGTAAAGGATGAAGTTACGGAGCACGATCTAGGACTTCTGTACACGAAAGCCCTTGGCGACAGCGTTGTTCTTTTTGTGGGGATTGGGGGGAATAATTTCATAATGCCGACTGACATAAGCGAGTTCTGTGAGAGCCTTTTCCTTATGCTGGGCGCCAGAAATTGGACGGACAACAGATCAAGGTCGCCGCGAAAGTGCTCGGGGTTGATCAAAGTACTGCCCATCATTGTGTGCTGATTCAATCCAACAGTAGGGCAGATAATGACAACCGAATCAAAGTGGCCCTTAAATTCTTTTTCGAAAAGCTCACAGGCCAAACGCGTTTGTTATAGCCTCTGCAGCCAAAGATCGTGGCTCAATGCCTAAGTAAGTTTTCAAAGATCTGTTGTCGTCGCCGCTATTCCAGCTGAGAAAAGCGCTACGGCCTAGGAGATTGCTGGGACTAGGCCGATAAATCAGCCCTTCACACGTGATGATACTGATTTTCGGGTGAGGGGCTGACATCACCTATTCATTAAAAGCTGC
Organism: Megalonaias nervosa; assembly: GCA_016617855.1. NCBI lineage: Eukaryota > Metazoa > Mollusca > Bivalvia > Unionida > Unionidae > Megalonaias > Megalonaias nervosa. Next base: position 30,059 of record JAECUM010010189.1, read on the forward strand.
AATTATCTCCATCTAAATTTGGCTGCACACATCGGTGGACATTTTATACATGTACTGGTATTTCTCGTGGCTGTGCTGCTACCTTTGGCTGAACGGTTCTTTTGGTGACATGTACATTATATTTTCGGAGCAAATCTTATGTTTTGTGACTTGTAAATCCACCTTGAATAGCACAACCATCTATCCTGTGACCATTTTGAATTTCGCGCTTGATATGGTTGCTACTAATTACCGGTATACATGTGTCCAAAGTGTACGCATGTTTGTTCAGGAAAGATCTGCATGCAACAAAATTGCATATTTTAATGAACAAGTCACATCAGACCCACATATGGTCCATCAGTATCAAGACAGATTTGGGGGATTGATTTATCGGACTATTCTGGGACAAGCTGACCTTTTTGGATTATTAGCTACGCGTTCATGAACACGTACATGTTTAACAGACTTGTCGCCTGTGCCCTTTGTTCACCTAACAGTGTGACCACCATGTTCTTATTTTCTATGCGTCGTCCTGACTCGTGGAGCGTGTGATAATCCAACCTCTTCATAAGGAGGACCCGAGTGAACTTGTTTTGGTAATACACATGGACATCGAACTATCGCTCTCATCCTATTAGAGAACGTGATGAGGTTGATATTCCACACACTATCACTCTTATTCACCACCGTCCTATCATGACGCAGAAAACGCAAATGCAGAATAGCCACTTTTGCCATGTGCGGATTTCTAGTCATGTGGGGTAGTTCAGAGCCGGTAACGGTGTCGAAATCCAGCAAAATTCTGCTAACTGTGTAGCTCGAGCCCCGGTTGGTGTTCTTGATCTCCCTCAGGTAGTCGTTCAACGTCAGCGCAAAAATGAGTCCTGAATAGTAGAATGGCGTATAGTCATTTCGCAGTTTAAATTCGAAACTGTTCCAGCGGAACAGTCTTTAGCGAAAACCAGACATAATCCCGGAATGTTAAATTAAAATTGACGAGATTAAAAGTAGCAGGGATTTAAAAAAATGTCCGGAATTAAGTTAAAATAAGGTTAAATCTAAAATTAATACAAAACTTTCTAAACTATCGAGGAATTAAGTGCAGATTAGAAAGCTACCTCCCCAAAATGTAAGAAGTGTACAAATAAATTATCCAGTTTGTCGAAAGGAAAAGGTGAAACATTTGCAACTTTACATTTTCGAAATACAAAATTAACAAATTATACGGAATTTAGTGAAGACTGAAAAATGTTTTTAAATATTTAAAATTGCACAAAATTATTTTACAAATTTGTAACAAAAGTTTAAAATTGTAATAGTCTTTTTTACAAAATGTGAAAGATACGTATAGAAAAATATTTAACGCTGTTTTGAGTGACCAATACCCAATAATTACTAACCAACGAAAGCTCAGCTGAGGCGCGGACGTAAAGAAAAACATCCTTATTATGAACAATTCGACAGACAATGTGGGTTTTTTTTCTATAAAACGAGTTAGCGTTATTTTTCCTAAATCAACATTTTAATCAGCCCCGCGTTCTGAAATAACAACTATGAAGATGGATGATTGGGGCACTTCCTCTTTATTTACAAATACCAAACAAACCATTAAATATGACTGTATCTATAAGGTTGACAACGTTGTCGTGTCAGACTTGACTACCAGCGCTCTTATACAGTGTTATTTTGCCACCCGACATTTATGAACTAAAGAAAATAGATAGATATAATGTTCTCGAAACGATCTGTCTATTTTATCATAGTTGCAAGAGAAATCACGTTCAAAATAAGTCACTGATGTCCTTAGGTAAATCCAAGACTGTTTTGATGTAGAAAACACACACACAATGGAATCTGATCTTTGTAATCTCATAGTATTGAATTGAGTAGATACGCAATCAAATCCGTGGCGTTGAAATTTTCCAAAGTGTCAGGTTTTCATACTGAAGCATCCAAATGTGTGTTCTTGGTTTCTTTTCTGTAACTCGTGAGATTTTCCAGGTAAGCCCGGTAAGTCATGAGATTTTCTAGGTAAGCCCGATAAATCGTGAGATTTTCCAGGTAAGCCCAGGAAGGCTAGGTATCCATATTGCAGTTCACCAGTTTAGCATTCAAGTACAAATCCAATTCGTTGAACAAGGAATCCATCGGAGCCTGGATTGATGTTGTCTAGTTTGAGAACTTTGATTCTGAGATATAAGTTAGGGCTATTCAGATACAAGCTCTTCTGGGTTTGCCTGTGATTTTCAAATTCGATATGTGCTGAGATGGTCAAAGACGACACATTTACTCGATCAGTACACTTCGGCGAATTTTCAACATAGCTAAAATTGTTTAGAAGAGATGTTGAGCATTAAAATAAAATAGTGCATTAATTCTCTTTTCGAACGATATTCAGTTATTGGGGATTCTGGTTATGAAGCATTGGTTGGATTCGTCAATGAGATAATCAATTTTGTCTAAGTGTTCTTGAACTTGTTCATTGAACATTTCGGCAAGGAAAGTGATTTGTTTCCCAGTCACATTCTTATCTCTACCAAAGCCACTCCCAATGAGCTTCCAATGGGATCTAATTGTCGGAAATACATACATAGCACTGTTAATAGGCATTGTAAAGAAATAATTATACATTGTTCGATGCTTCTGGTCTCCAAAGAGTAACTTTTCGTCAAAGGAGAATGATTTTTCAAATTTTAAAAAAGAGGGTAGCTACTGCGATTAGAAGTAAAGTCTTTACATGTTTCGGAATGTATGTACTATTCAAATCTCGTTCATGTTAGCATTAGTATGATCATGTTAGTATTAGTACGACCATGTTAGTATTAGTACGACCATGTTAGTATTAGTACGACCATGTTAGCATTAGTATGAGTGACTTCCATTGTGAATAACTATTTATAACATCAGTACAATAAATGAGAATTTTCGGACACCACCCACATGATATAAGGTATACGTAATGCTTTATATATAAACCTTTGACATAGGATGTAGGCAAGAGGGCACCTCACAGAGCTTGTTGATAGTACAATTTGGGATGTTGGATTGTAGATGACTGAGTGTAGGTTACTACACACGGCATCTAGATGGCATAATGTAGGGTAATGGTCACTACGCACTTCGTGTGGATTGTCTAATGTGTGTTACTGCAAATGGCGTGTTGATGGTATAATGTCGGGGTGTTAAATACTAGATGACTGGCTGCTGGTTACTACACATCGTGTTGGATAGTATATGCGGGGTATTGTTCACATTCACACTGCATATTGGATGGTAGTAGTGTAGTGGCATACTATACGGACAATGGGAATTAGCATTACAGACCCCACCCACCCCGGGACTGTATACGGAAAAGATTTATACGGACAAAATATCACCCTGGGACTGTATACGGACAATGGGAATTTTGTGTAGCGAATAGCACACCCTGGGACTGTATACGGACAATGGGAATTTTGTATAGGGACAAGAGGGATGGAACAGTTAGGGTGACGTCACGGTACTGGACACTTGCAACAATGTAGCAAGTACCGTGACGTCATGCCACCTGTGTCATTTCTATATAAAGTTTGAATCATTCGCGTTCGTGTTTGTGGATATTATAATATTATACCCAAATTATACAACTGACTAAAAAAAATTTTAGATAAGAAAATAATGTTTTTGTGAGTTAAAAGATAAATTATACAATCGAATAATTTTTTTTTTTAGGCAAGAAAGAATAAATCTTTTCGAGGCAGTGGAGTGGCCCTGAAAAGGGCCTTTGGGTTTTTCTTCTATTGTCTCCATTTTTTCTACCAGCTCTTCACTTTTCCAATAATTCCCTTCTTCTTCTTTTTCTTTTCTTCGTCTGGAATCCAGTCAGGATGTCCCATCTCTCTAAACTTTTCCTATACCTTCATTTAGTTTTGATTTAGTCTTTCAAACTCCTCTTTTCTCTTTCTGTTTTCCTTCTCCTTTCTCTCTTTTGCCCATGTGTCTTTGATTTTCATTACCTCTTCTTTCATCACTTTTCTCATTAGGTCTTCAGATTTCCTTAATTTTTCTAATCTCCACAGGACAAAAGACCACTCCGTAAAATTTGCTTGCTCTTCTAAAAAGCACTTCACTTGGATGACATTATCAAGTGCGTCCTTCAATGTCCCCACTCTCACATATTTACGGTGGATGAAGCCTCTTACTTTTTTCACCTCCTCTTCTATCATTCCTGCCACCTGATCCCTGGCTACGTTCAAGTTAGTGACTTGACTGGTCACAAAGTCTTGGCTGTCTGGATAGTTCCATTCCTGTTCTAGCCTTTCCACTAAATAGGCTGCATCCACCATCCAAAAATAACTGTCTCTTAACTCGGTAAACAATTCCATCTTGTGTTGACTAGTCAACGTGGGTAGCCAGACTGACGAGCGTTCCGCGTTATATACGTCAAGCACGGACGTGAACAAAAACATCCCTTACACTCACTTCACATATTATTTACTATTCACACCAACGAACGAGAATGCATAAAACACACACCTATTTACTATCCACACCAACGAACGAGAATGCATAAAACATACCATATTTACTATCTTCACCAACGAACGAGAATGCATAAAACACATCATATTTGCTATCCTCACCAACGAACGCGAAAGCATAAAACATACACACTATACTATCCTTACAAACGAATGCGAACACACACACACACACACACACACACACACACATCAGTAAAGAAGTGAGTGTTTATAGTCACACTACTTCACATTCACACAAATTGGCAAATTGAATAGTCTCTCTTTTCTAGAGATCTGGTTAGTCCTGAGAAGGGCTGTTTTTTTAGAACTCCAAATACAACTGGTTAATGATGACATCTCCCAGGGCGGGCACCACACACACATCGCCGGCTCCAGTTCTGCTCCCAGCTGATGCTTGTGGTTGGGAGCGCAGATGGAGGTTGATTGGCTTCACTATCCCACTCCTCAGTTTGAACACTTGTTCCCTCCTTCTTCTATTCCACACCCTGGTATGATGATGCTGACGCCGAGGCTCCCACTCTTGCCTCTGTCTTTCCAATTCCTCCCATGCCTCCTCCTCCCAGGTTTCTCTCTGGGGGACAGCGGCTCTTGGTACTGGTCGCAGAGGCTGTGGCTGTCTTTGTTGTGGTGCTGTACTGTCTGTGGAGGCGTCCTCACCTCAGGTTTGACCTCTCACAGAGGTCTTAGCATGAGGTGAGGTAGGATCCCTCTCTTCTCTTCTTTCTTTTTCTTCTACTCCTTTTCAAGCCTGGCTTCTTCGGCTAAAACCTTCATAGCCAGCTCATCTAGCAACCACCTGGCATATTCCAGGTGCATCTGGAGTTCTAGTAGTTTCGTTATTCTTCTCATTTTGTTGCAGTTGCTACGTCAACGTGGGTAGCCAGACCGACGATCGCGTCGCTTTATATACTTGAAGCACGGACGTGAAGGTAAACATCCCCTAACACCAAAACTTACCATTACATCAAACGCGCGGACCTAAAAGAAACACTCACGTTGACTTTTTTTACTTACAAACACAGACATGCACGATTCGACAAGACAGAAAACGAAGGGTGAATTTTTTTACTGATAAAAGAAACGAAGTGCTTATAGACACACTTCTATTTTTTTAAAGACACAAACACATAAATTTTTTTTGGCAATTCAATTAGTATGTCTTTTCTAGAGTATTGGGGTAGCCCTGAAAAGGGTTGGGTTTTTTTGTTTTTGTTGATGGGAAGTTATGGCAATCTTTTTTTTTTCTTTACTGTCTAAGATTGCGTCCCCGTCTGGCAGCAGGCTTTCCTATACGATACGGCCTGCTTCTGCGGAAAGAGAAGGAGAACTCTTTGGTGTCCACACGGCAGTCGACAAAACCTCTGTCTGGTTCTTGCTGCTGCTGCTGCTGTTGTTGTTGCTGTTCTCTCTGCTTCTGAAGTCTGTACTTCTCTGTCCATTCTTCTTGTTCTTTCTTGATTTCCTCTCTAAAGACCTCTTCTATCAGGTCTTGGGCTATGGATAACATCCTGACATTCTCTATCTCTTCAGGCTTCGGTATCAGGTTTAGCCCGACACGATGTAAATTCACGTAAGCTTCGTTCAGCTTGGCTAGTCTGGAAGGCATGTTCATAGGTAGACGAGTCAACCATGGATGGCCAGACTGGAGACCAACCCGCTTTATATGGTTCAAACGCGGACGCGATAGAAAACATCCCTACTCGGTTTTAGTGTCGGAACGTTATGATAGCGAATGTCATGTTGAGGGATAGAGAGAAATCAAAGAGCATATATTCAGTCTTTTTTTTTTTTTGAAAACAAACGACAGACACATTTTTTTTTTCAAAACACAACATTATTCAACAAACAACTAACAAGTAACAATAATATCAAAAAATTATTTTTGACAAGGTTGACAACTTTGTGAAATCATGTGAGATTTCCATTGATGGAAGTCATGAGGCCATTGATGTACACTACGTTTCCTAGCTAAAGACAAAATATAGCCATAATGGTCACAAAACCATCGATCTACTTTCTCATCATTTCTAGAAGAGTGACGATCAAAATAAGTCACTAAATGTTCTAAAGGATATCCAAGACTGCGTTGATGAAGAAAATACACACAATATTGTCCACACACCATGGAATCTGTGCCTTGTAATTTCACATTATTGTACCGTGTTGTCTGGGCATTTCTTCTCATAAAGTCAATGATGTCGTCTTCCAAACGGGGTAATCCATACGAATCAAACTATTCCACACAATCCTCTTGAGGGAAGTAGACGGCAACCCAGTGAGTTCCTGGTAGATGACTTTCGTCCGTGTTGATGACATAAGCTTGATGGTCTTGAGGTTTGCGATGAGGTAGTTCATCTTTAGCGCACACGACAGGATTCCAAGAAGCAGTATACGAACTATTGTTCAAAAGGTAATAAAGTTCCCAGGTATCCATTTTTTGTTGTGTTGTTTTTTTCTTCACAGGTAATGATAAGTCATCAATTCAATTCTGACTTTTTGTTTGAAACGCTCTGTCAAGTAGCCGTTTCTTCGCCTTGTCTCCCAACTCTGGGCTAAGAGAGCTTCGATGCGATAGATCTCTAGAGTAGTCAATGGAGGGCAGGAATGATCACGCAAGCCTTTATACCGCTCATGCAACACTGTTTCTTCTGAGATGAGACTCCAAGCGTCGTCCAGATACTCGTCCAATTTTTCTTCTTGACTCATCATTAGACATTTATCGTGTTGAATTTGACTGGGATGATCGTTTTGACATCCATAACAATCTCTCTTGGTCAATTCCGTAATTTTATCCGCCAGGTGTTTAGCAAAACAGGACACTAAATGTTGTTCTTGCTCTGGCCATCTGGACGTGACTACTACCTCGTTCTTTTTGTCTTGGTCTTGGGGTTCTGTTTTCACGCTATCCTCCCATTCCATTTCCAAAGATTCTCTACCGTTCAATGAGGGATAGGAGTCTTCCATTGTTTCTAATAGTCTAGAATGACTTCTCTCAAACTGTTGATTTCGATGGTATTGTCGAATTCGGCATACAAGACGACGTTGACCGTCTCAGTGAGAGCTTCTGCAAACTGAAGTTCCACACGCAGTCGACCATATTTTATACGGTGGAAATGTCCCTCGTCGCTGCCTTGGTCTGGAGTGAAACCAAAGGCCCACAAAGTGTAACCTCCTACATAATCTTCGTATGAAATACCGTGACTGGTGTTGGTTCCTACTAGTCCGGTAGCTTCGTACAGGGACAAGTACAATCTCAAGTAATTCTTCTGGGCAAAGTTAGGTTCGAAGGGTCTGGTACACAAGGTCTTGCCATCGCGACTGACTTCGATCTTGGACACTCTGTAGTGATTAAACTGGAAAGGATTTTGATCGTGGGGTCCGTTGACGGCTGCATTACTGACGATGCCAAAGATTAAACGTTTGGGTAACTGTCCTTGGAACAGATTATCTTCGATCTTGGATCGGAGTTCAGCAGCAATGGTGAATGTTTTCACTTCAACACGTCGTATCGGATACTTGGCGGTCGATCTGCTCAATATTTGACGGATGTCGTTTCCCGCTTTAGGTAACTCTTCTACGCGACGCACGTAAAGTCTGGCTTCTTGGATGATGGTTTTGTACTCGTTGGCATGAGCCATCAAATGGAAAGCGGCACTGCTGCGATTGAGTCTCATGCGAATATCCACTCCGTTCAGCAAATACTTGTCTTGCAACCACATGTCCAAATGCAAGCGATCCATCAGTTCTAAACTACGAGCTTGCAGGATTTTCCTTCGACAGTTGTTAAAAGCCACATTGTGAGGATTGTCATCGGCTGTCAGGGCTCTGTCGTTAAACGTGTCTTCACCTGCGATGTCAGGTTTCCATACCACGCAAGCATCCAGATGAGTGTTCTTGGCCTCTTTTCCGTACGTCAAGAGATTTTCTAGGTACTCTCGGTAAGGGTAAGTATCCATACTGCTGCTGACCAGTTTGTTATTCAAGTACACATCCACTTCGCTGAACAAGGAATGCATGAAATTGTTGACGGGAGCTACTCTGGCATCGGCTCCCGGATTGGTGTTGTCGGTTTTGATCACTTTCAGTTTCAGATACAAGTAATTGCTATTCAGATCGATGTAATATTCGGGCTGTCCTTTGATTTCAAACTCGATGGGAGCTGAATCCGTCAAAGAGAAGACGGGATGAAATTCAACCCATTGGGAGTCTTGCATCGTCATCATGGTGGGTGGCATGGCAAACAGATCCAGTTCCGACTTGGAACAAGCACAAGACTCTCGGTACATCATTTTCTTTTTTTAACAATCAAAAACGTCTAACTCTCGGACAGTTTTTCTTTTCTTAGTCTTTCTAGCTCTAGGGGTGTGAAGTCCTCTCAAGGGGTGTTTTCGTCGTCTTTATCTGCATTGTCCTTGCTGTGGCCTCAGGGAAGCAGGAATGCCTGACTCGGCATTGCCCAGGGCATTTATAGGAGTTTCTCGCCGGCCCAAAATGTCTTTACCCGTTTGAAGCAAGACATTTTTGCCTGCTCTCAAGAAAGCTTCTTTGGGATTTTGTTTGTCAATGATGACATTTTGGAGAAATTCTTTGCCGTGCGTCAACGCGGCATCTTTTAAGGCGTGCAATCCCCGTGTCACCATCGGTTTCAAAATGGGAACCACTGTACGAAAGGCTGATTTGAGCATATCACCTAAACCATGTCATCGCTGTCGAGCGACTCCTTGGTACACAGGATACATGACTGACAAAGGGTTAGAGTAATCGTTTTCGAAAATGGAGTTTCACTGTGACTTTCCCTTTGGTGAATGGAATATTTTGCCCCAGATCTCCTTTTATAGTAATGTTGATAGTGTCGAAATAAGACTTACTGACGGGCAAATAGTGAGGATGTACAAATTCGCAGTGAACGTGATAGGTGTTTCCACCTTCCTCGTCAGCAGCCGTGGCAGAATCCACTTTGAAAGGAATGACACGCAGTAACGGTACGGAGGTGTGTCCCACCACGTTGTACTCCGCCACATCGGAGTACACAAACGTTAAATTCAGTCCTTGGTTCATTTCTACAGGGAATCGAAAATATTTCGCAAAATTCAAGTTACCGGTTACGGCTGGTATTTCGTTTCTCATCTTGATCATCTTGGGGTCTCCACCCAAAATGTCATACAATTCAGGACAAAATGTAATGGCCAATACTTTGTTCTCTGAAAATTTGATCTGTAGGCGACGAGCTATCTTGTGATACTCTATCGTGACACTTCTTGCTTTCTCCAAGCTTTTATCAAACATTAAACTGAACCTGTCGGCAATGGCGTTCACCAAATGTTGACCACTAAAATAATAGCCTGCAGGAATTTTCAACAGATAAGTGGAGCGATTAGTTTTGGGGTCTTGTGCTTTCATAAAGTCAGCTGTAGTGGTACCTTCATCCATGGCTTGTTGCACTTGCGGATCATGAACTTCCACCGTAAAAGTGTTTTGATTTTCGACGATATTTTTGATTTGTGTAGGGTGAATCATTTCCACTAAAGCCACTTCCCAATGGGCTTCGTGGTCCAATTGGATGGCTTGAGGTAATCTGGCCGAGAAACAGCACAAAGTGTTATTGGGAAACACCTCCATGGAACTGTCACTGGGTAACGTTAAGTAAAATTGGTTCTTCATAATTCCAAAGTTCTAGTGTCCGATGAGTCACTGGAAGTCAGAGGAGTGTCTAAGAGAGGATGGTTAGGGTGACTGTTGGAAGGGGGACTAACGTTGGACACCAGACTCCCGTTGTTGTTTCCGTTAGAGGAATATTTCAGAGACGGATTGGGAAGAAGGTAACCAATGCAACTGCTAAGTAAAATGGGCCACAATTGTTTGTCTCCTTGTTGCAACCTCAGATTGGCAATGGCAGCACTGATGACACAATACACCACAAAGATTTGGCAGAAAAAGACGATTTGCGTTTTAGGCACACGTTCTCAACACCACACCCACAAGGGTTGCTTTTGTAGATCTTGCAGAGAAGAACTGCGCGACGGAGTGGTTACTGCAGTAGCTGAGGCTGTGTTGAAGGGCATGATGGTCACTTCTTTTTATAGTCGATGAGTTGCGAAGCGTCGATCCAATAGTCAAAACTGGGAGGATATCCTTTCCAACGTACTTTGACTTCTTTGACACGTCGTTTTCCCACTTTACGAGTTCTTCGATCGAGAATGCTTCCTATCTCGTACACGTCATCTTCTTTTTTGGTCACACGTTGTAACTCGGGCAAGTAAAACGTTCCTTTTAACACTTCTCCGTTCATGTCTTCCAACTTATAGACAGGAGGATAACGGCCACGCACTCGTTCAGTGACACGAAACAATTCGGTGGTCCAGTTGGGTAAGTAATCTTTGTCGAAAGTGCGTTTAGTTTTGCCAATGCGTACCCAATCTCCTGATGCCAATTACTCCACCTTTCTTGGGGACAGTTACTCTTGGGGACGTAGCAAACAGGCGCTCGAAGACGGTCACTTCGTTGTCAGCAGTCACTTCTTGGGGGGCACGCCCAATGCTCCGATGATAAGATTAGTTGTACGATTGGACGAGGTGTGGCAAGACGTCTATGTACTTGAGAGTGTCTTGATGCGTAAAATATTTCCACATGGGTTCTTTCAAGGTACGTTGAAAACGTTCCACGATGCTGGCTTTGGTTTCGGGATTCTCGGTGGTAAAAAAAATGAATGTCACGTTTCTTCAATTCTTTTTGGAAAGCTTGGTTCAGAAATTCGGTGCCTTTGTCATTTTGTCATCGAAGAGGGTGACGACCGCTTTGTTTCAACACCAGCTTGAGGGCTCGCACTAACTCAGTGCTCGATTTGGAAGTCAATGGCACGACCTAGGCAAATTTGGAAAAGACGTCGATGACACAAAACAAATATTTGTAGCCACGATTGTAGGTGGCAAAATGAGAGACATCGGCTAAAATCGGCTTGCCATTGATGATCGATACCCTCCACTCGGGTGCGACTTATGAAAAATTTTCGTCGAATGGGTTTGTGTAAGGTGTACGTGGCTTGTTCTTGTAACCATCGTTGCACTTGAGGTAAACGGATACTTTTCAGTCGAGTTTTGGCAGCACGATACAATTTCTGAACTCCTCCATAACCTGCAGGATGGGATGGATCGTAGAAAATGCTGGCTAACACCTTCTCCATTTTTTTAATAAGTGATCCACTCTTCACTGATGCTACTCTTGTCTTTCTGTGGTATTTTCTTGGTTTGTAATGCTTTGCGTGTCCGATGAGCAATAGGTGTTGAGGAGGACGGTGTTTGAACAGGGGAAATCAGTTTTTGTTTCACTTCTGTCTTGGCTTTCGTTTTCTCTTCTGAGGAAGAAGGAGTAGCCATCATCTTTTTAATCCAACCAATTCTGGATGTAGATGGTGTTGTTAACTTGCGTACTTTTCTGGTGGAGTTTGAAGCTCTTCTTCTTTTTCTGTCTTGATCACTGGGACTAGTGGTGGTGTTAGACTTTCTGTCTTGCCCACTGGAGGTGGTAGTGGTGGTGGTGGACTTTTCATCAAAGCCTTAAAATCTTTCAGAGTGGGTAGAGCTGTTTTGTCTAAAGCTTTTTGGTGAAAGAGTTGCAGTCGTTGTAACAACTGACCGGACCTTTGAGATTTTTCCGTTTCTGACAAATCTCCGCGATCCATCAACGATTGCAATTCGTGTTGTAACTGGGACATTTCGGTCAAATGAGGATTGGAAGGTAAATGCGGGGTTCGTTGTTCTTGCCAACGATGGTATTCCATCCATCGTTTGTAAGGCACTAAAGCCAGTATACGTCCTTCCAATGAATTTCAAGGATCACGTCTGAGATCTTTTGACTCCAAAGGTCCCTTTTATCTTCTTGGACCTTTTTATCTTCATCCTCCCAGGATGTTTCCCAATGCTCCTTTCAGCAATGGTCCTCCTATTGTTCCCATTACTCCTTTCAGCAGCATGGGCAAAAAGGGTAAAATTCCTCCGCGTTGCACCAACATCTTTTTCTTTTGACCAATGGGTATTTTCTTTTGAACCATTTGGCGAAGAACGTGTCGATGTTTGGCTAAGCATTCTTTCTGGTGTTTAGACAAAGGTATTGTGCCTTTCAAGACATTCAGACAACATTCGCACACGGTGTCGATGACGTCTTTGGAGGTAGTTTGAATGAGTTTTTTTCGCATGGGTGGGGGAGCTTTGGACAGGACGCACAACATGTCCCAATGTTTGGCCAAACGAGGTGGCAGTCCTTTCCTTTTCTTTCCTTTGGGGGTAGAAGAGGAATGTCTTTTTTGGGGTGACATCTTTCTCGGTTGGTTCGTTGGTTCCATGGCACACAGCAAAAATACACTAACGTCGATGACTTGTCACACGGTCTTTTATCCTTTTTTGGGGACTATCGCTTCGTTATAAAGGTGACGATGTGTTTTCCAAAATCGCCAAAGAATCCTCCTCTTTGGTGGCTCCTCTTTTTCTTTGGATGAGTGTGTCTTTTCTGGGGATGACGTCGATGTTTGGCTAAGCGCTTTTTAGGATGCCGTGACTGTCTTTTTCGTTTTCCTTTTCCTTTTTAGACCGAAGAAGGAACACGATGGTAACGGTGTGCACTACTTGGAGGGGACATCTTTGGGCGTTCAACAGCACAAAAACACTGATCTGTATTGTTTGCCTCAGGTATTTTTTATACTAGAATGCGTCGCCACTGATTGTCTTTACGTCGTATCAACTTGATGACAGGCAACACACGTCGTGGAAGAGTTCGCAACGGACTAAATCGGGACAGTTCTTGCTTGGACAAATCCAGTAAACTCTATAACACACCCGTTCTCACTTGGACTTTTATTTTGGGGGCAGGTACTTTGTGAGCAGCGGCCACTGCCGCTAAAGAGAAAGAGGGTATCACCGCTGGAGGAGAAATTTTTGGAGACGCTCTCTTGCGGGTAGAAGCTGTTTTCTGTGGACTTTTCTTTTTCTTTTTCTGAGGCTGTGACCTGGTCTTGACACCGTTGCTCTTTTTCTTTTTCTTCTGGGTACGTTTGGGCGTGACTTTTTTCTTGGGGACGACTTTGGGAGCATTGGAACCTCCTAGAGAACCGCTACCTCCAGGTTTCAAAATGATTTGCTTTTGGTTTGAGCGTCGATGCGAGGATCGGCTAGCTGCGTCAAGGCGACTTTGTTTCTCTCAAGAAAAGGTTTCGTTTGATGTTGAATCTGAATGATGCCTTGCAGTAATTGACGTGCTGTCACCGTAAACCATCGTAAGACTTCTTTGAGACTAGCTTCTAAGACACGAGCACGTATTTGTGGATTTTTTTTGCGACTGATACCGTACAAGGCACGAATCAATTTAATGGGTAGATGAGACTGAAGGGACCCATGTTGACGATGTGTGAGACAGACCCAAAGTGAGCGAGGTTTTTATAGACTTTTTTTGGTGATTGTGATTAAGTCGACGAAGGGGACGTGTACACGACAGGCCCTCCGTCTTGGCACCAGTGGTGAAACAGATGGGTACGAAATCGCAAATAATCGGGAGTGGTGGGTTTTAAATCCACGAGTAAATAAGCGTGTGGGGTTTGAGTGGCATCGTCGTACGCATGAGTCAGCCAAGGCGTTCCTAATTGTTTGGCTAAGACTTGTACTTGCGATTTATCTCTAGGACGTTTAAACAACACCACGTAATGAGCATTGAGACTGATGGTACGATGGGCTTTACTTTGTTGAAACAAGTTTTGGGTGATGCAAATGACACTGGCATTACGATGATGCCTTTTGCGCGTAAACCAGAGTTTAATTTCTTCTTCGTCTTCTCCTAACATGTCGTCAAAAATAACCAAATGAGTTTGACTAGGGTCAGACACGATCCCGTCGTCCTCGCCAGGAATGCCTTCCACAAAGACGATGGAATCGCCTCGATTTTCTCGCAGACGGCTGTACGCCGATTGCCACTCTTTGTAATACCACACGATTCGTTGAGGTGGAAGATCGATCAAATGATGTTTATGTTCGATCAAACGTTTGACAAATTCGGTTTTGCCTGAACCGCTAGGTCCGGCAATGAGCATGTTAAAGGGATGGCGAAGATACAAGGCCTCCCAACTAGTCCGATCTACGTGTTCGTCAATGACTTTGACAGTGCAGGAAGAGGGAGTAGAGTCAGTAGAGGTTGCCATAGTAGTGTAAGAAATGTCAATTTTGACACGAAGACAGACAAGACAAGAGTTTTTATACTTTTTTTCAGGACACGTTTATTGTCATCTTTAATTGTGAACAACACGAAAGACAAAAAATATAAAAGCCAAATGGTTAAGTACATGAATAAAAGACACATCAAAACGATCATAGTGGAATATAAACAAGTCTCTGTACAACATTTGTGCTGATCAAGAGGTGAAATCGTAGGGGTAGTGTGTAATGTTCTTAGAATCTCTACACTCCTTGGCACAGTCACACAAGAGTCCTCCCGGAATGGCCTTTTGGGTATGTCGATCACGGTCCTGTCCTGAACAGAGTGGTTTTCCTCGGTCACGAGTTCTTCTTCTGGCACTGTCACTAACACTGGTTTAAAAGTTACTTTTTTCACTGAGCGTTTTAATTTTTCAGGATTACAAATCTTTGGCATAGTGTGCCACTTCTTTTGTCCATGCCTCATACCCCCAACTTTTCCAGTCACGTAGATCTTTCCAGTGAGGGTGCAAGTCACAAGCTACACACACGTCGTCGTACACATCTTCAGTGCCTAAAAGTTCACGAATCTTGTTTTCCAATAGAGGTTGAGAAGTATCAAGATGAAAGCGCAAAGCTTTGAGCAGAATGAGTCTCTCGTGTACATTTAAAGGGGCCACTTTCATGCTTTTTGCAGTGGTATGTACTGTTCGTAAAGAGTCCACAAGGAATCGGCTGGTAAACGAAATCCCAGAAAGCAAGTCACTAAGACACACACTACACGTCGACCCCAATTCAATGGGTTCAGTTCTCGTAATAGACGATCGTAATCCTCCACCGTTTGAATAGTGTCATTGATTTCCTTCCACGGAATCTGTTGTATCACGAATAATAAAGGTCGTGGCATAGTAGTCTGTTTTTATACCCTCTTTGGTGTAAGGTAATAAGTGTACTTTTTTTAACAGCCTCGAGTTTATTTTTAGTACCGTACCAAAAAAGTTTAGTCATTAACTCACACACCACACGTCGCACAGAAGTTTCCTCTTCAACTAGAAAGAATTGTTCTTGTAAAGATTTGTTGTAATCCTCTAACTCGTCCGTTGGAATTCGGTGTATTAGGATCACCTTGTAAGTTGAATGAGTGGCATCCAAAAATTTATGAATTTCAAGCGATTCGTCAATGTCTGACCACTGGAACAATTTCATCAGAATCAGTCCTCTTATAGCATTTAGGTACCAGTGGTTCAAACATCGGTGACGTAACGGATGCAATGGTTCTTTGCGTTTCACTTGTATTTTGACGAACTCGCGGTAAATGCGTTCTCTCAGTTCCACAGGCAAACCACGAATGTTCTCTTGTAAAGTATCCATAACCATGTCAGTCAAACACTTCTCCTAGAGCGAAAGTAATGTACGTAGTGAGTAATTTATGACCACTACCATTCCAGGAAACGGTCAAGAATGTCAATAAAATCTTCAAATGTAATGGTCTAAAGCGAAATAGTAGGAAGAACGCACGCTTGATCCAGAGAAATCGGACTTGTTTGTTGACTTTTGTCAATTTCCTCTTGTGAATTTCTCGACACAAAAGTTCTACAGTCACTAATTGAGATTTGGCTCTGGCAAGTCCCAGCCAAATGTCCTTGTAGATCTTCTCTTTCAATTCGTTTGGTAATCTTTGAATATTATTTTCTACAGCATGGGGTTTAAATACTTGTCTAGGGGTTGTCCAATGTTTGACTCCTAGCCAATCGGCTGGTTTCTTAAACGATATGGTATGCCCACTTCAATGACGAGGTCCCACTAAAGGTAGGTAGTGACAATCTGGAAACCATCGAGCATGTTCCAGGTAAGCGCAATCTTTCTTCTCCCACTCGTGAAGTGACACACCGCAACTGAAGCACTTGACTTTATCCTCTTCGCCCAAGTAGATAAATCCAGCTCTAGCTAATTCTTCGGGGGTAGGTCCTCCCAGATATTTTGGCCATTTTCCTCGGAAGGTTTGGATCCGACGTTCAAAGTCGCAGTATTCAGGCAAACGCACAGGGAACGAATATTCGTCTTTCACAGGTTCATTTCGATGAGGGTACGGTGAAACATGCAGGAGTTTGCTCAGTTTTACATGACATCCGTAGGATGGTAGCCGCATGGTTTCATAAGGATGACATCCACCATGAAAACCAGTAAAGTGAAAAGGTGTACGATAACGAGTGGCATCGCTTTCGCATCCATCAGGTTTGACACGCATAGCATCACTTTCCATGGTAGGTACAGTAGTAGCAAAATTTCCATGATGTGGTACTGAATCGCTAAGGTCATAGCGTACGGCATCCCTTCCATCGCAAGGCACAGTATCGCACTCGAGCTTGCTCTTGCTTGAAACTTGCTGTTTGAAAGGATTCATCTTTCTCGCTTGGCAACGGTAGTCACAATGAACTATCGGTCTTGAACGTTGTCCTTTTTTATATCCTGGCCAATATCGTCGTGACCGTACGGTAAAGTGAAGTGATTGGGAAGCAGTACTCGCTTCTGGTACACGATTTGATAGACTTTTTCCAAGGGCCGGCTAACGAATTGGTGTGTGGGTAAACGTACAATCTTGTGCGGTTCGTGGGTGGTCACTTTAAAATTTCCATTCTGTCCAGACTGAAGGGCTTCTTTCAAGACGCCAAAGTTCACCAGTCGACT
>JAECUM010010190.1:0-15616 GCA_016617855.1 Megalonaias nervosa
CAACATGCTCGACATAGGTGCCGCTATTACTTTGGTAAGAAGTGTCAACAGGGGTAAAATTCCTCCGCGTTGCACCAACATCTTTTTCTTTTGACCAATGGGTATTTTCTTTTGGACCATTTGGAGAAGAACGTGTCGATGTTTGGCTAAGCATTCATTCTGATGTTTAGACAAAGGTATCGTTCCTTTGAAGACATTCAGTCAACATTGGCTCACGGTATCGATGACGTCTTTGGAGGCGGTTTGAATGAGTTGTTTTCGCATGTGTGGAGAAGCTTTAGACAGGACGGACAACATGTCCCAATGTTTGACTCAACGAGGAGGCAGTCCTTTCCGTTTCTTTAGTTTGGGGTAAAAGAAGGATGTTTCTTGGGGGTTGACATCTTTGTTTGTTGATTGGTTTGTTCCGGAGCACACACCAAAAATGCACTAACGTCAATGACTTGGCACACGGCCTTATTCTTTTTGTTATGAACTATCGCTTCGTCATAAAGGTGCCGATTTGTTTTCCAAAATCGCCAAGGAATCCTCCTCTTTGGTGGCTCCTCTTTTTCTTTGGACGACTGCGTCTTTTCTGAGGGTGACGTCGATGATTGGCTAAGTGTTTTTTGGATGACGTGACTGTCCTTTTCTTTTTCCTTTTCCTTTCTGGACAGGAGTACGACGATGGTGACGGTGTGCACTTATTTGAGGAGACATCTTTGGGCGTTCAGGAGCACACAAAATTACACTGAGGTCCATGGCTTGACACGCGTTCTTTTATCTTATTTTTTTTATTTTGATAAAAGCTTTTGTTCAAACTTTTTAACCATATTATCTATATCGCCAAAAGATCCTCCCCTTTGTTTGATTCTCCTTTTCTGGGGGTAACGTCGATGCTTGGCTAAGCGTTTTTTCGGATGACGTGACTGTCCTTTTCTTTATCCTTTTCCTTTCTAGACAGGAGAACGGCGATGGTATGCACTTCTTTGAGGGGACATCTTTTTTGGTTCAGGAGCAAACAAATACACTGAAATCCATGGCTTGACACGCGTCCTTTCATCTTATTTGTCTGATAAGGTTTGCCAAAAAAAATCCTCCCTTTTGGTGGATCCTATTTTTCTTCGGACGTCTGCGTCTTTTCAGGGATAGACGTCGATGATTGGCTTAGCGCTTTTTCGGATGACGAGACTGTCCTTTTCTTTTTCTTTTTCTTTTTTGGACAGGAGAACGACGATGGTGACGGTGTGCATTTCTTTGAGGGGGACATCGTTGGGCGTTCAGGAGCACAAAAACAGAGCCCCATCGTTTACCTCAGGTCTTTTTTATACTGGAATTCGTCGCCACTGATTGTCGGCTCGTCGTATGAACTTGATGACAGGCATCACGCGTCGTGGAGGGCTTTGCAACGTACTAAATCGGGACAGTTCTTGCTTGGACAAATCCAGCAAACGCTGTAACATGCCCGATCTTTCTCGGACATTGATTTTGGGGGCAGATACTTTGTGAGTAGCGGACACTGCCGCTAAAGAGGAAGAGGGTGTCACCACTGGAGGAGAAGTTCTTAAAGAAGCGGGTTTCGAATGTTTCATCAAATTAGGAAGAACACGTGTCAAATTGGGTTTGACTGGCATCGCCAGCAACGGAGAAGTGGAAAAACCCGAGGCTAATGGAGACGCGGTCACCGATGCGGCAGGTTGTGGTTTGCGAATGTAAGGTTTCGTCCTGGCGGCAGTACCTCTCTTGCAGGTAGAAGCTATTTTCTGTGGGCTTTTCTTTTTGTTTTTCTGAGACTGTGACCTGGTCTTGACACCGTTGCTCTTTTCTTCTGGGTACCTTAGGGTCGGGGAGTGGCTTTTTTCTTGGGGAAGACTTTCGGAGCATTAGGATCCCATTTTAAGAGGGAGCGAATGATGACACCTTCTAGAGAACCGCTACCTCCACGTTTCAAAATGACTTGCTTTTTGGTTTGAGTGTCGACGCGAGGATACGCCAGTTGCGTCAAGGCTACTTTGTTTCTGTCAAAAAGCATTTGGTTTGATGTGGAATGTGAATGATGCCTTGCAGTAATTGACGTGCTGTCACCGTAAATCATCGTAAGACTTCTTTGAAACTGGCTTCTAAGACACGAGCACGTATTTGTGGATTTTTTTCGCGACTGATGCCGTACAAGCCACGAATCAATTTGACGGAAGATGAGACTGAAGGGACGTCATCATGACGAGGTGTGAGACACCCAAAGTGACCGAGGTTTTTATAGACTTTTTTTGGTTGTTGTTAAGTCGACGACGGGGACGTGTACACGACAGACCCTCTGTCTTCGCAACAGTGGTGAAACAGATGGATACGAAATCGCAAATAATCGGAGCTGATGGGTTTTAAATCCACGAGTATATAGGCGTGTGGAGTTTGAGTGGCATCGTCGTACGCATGGGTTAGCTAAGGCGTTCCTAACTGTTTGGCTAACACTTGCACTTGCGATTTATCTCTCGGGCTTTTAAACAACACCAAGTAATGAGCACTGAGACTGATGATGCGATGGGCTTTACTTTGTTGAAACAAATTTTGGGTAATGCAAATGATATAGGCATTACGATGATGCCCTTTGCGCGTAAACCACAGCTTAATTTCTTCTTCGTCTTCTCCTAACATGTCGTCGAAGATGAGAAGGTCTGTTTGACTGGGGTCAGACACGATCCCGTCGTCTTCGCCAGGAATGCCTTCCACAAAGACGATGGAATCGCCTTGACTTTCTCGAGAAGGCTGTACGCCGATTGCCACTCTTTGTAACACCACACGATCCGTTGAGGTGGACGATCGATCAAATGATGTTTATGTTCAATCAAACGTTTGACAAATTCGGTTTTGCCTGAACCGCTAGGTCCAGCATTTAACATGTTAAAGGGATGGCGAAGATACAAGGCCTTCCAACTGGCACGATCTAAGTTTTCGTCGATGACTTTGAAAGTGGAGGGAGAGGGAGCAGAGACAGCAGAGGTAGCCATAATTGTGTAGGGAATGTCACTTTTGACACGAAGACAGACAAGACAAGAGTTTTTATACTTTTTTTCAGGGCACGTTTATTGCAATCTTTAAAAGTGCACAACACGAAGGACAAAAATACATGAAAGCAAAATGGTTAAGTACATGAATAAAAGACACATCAAAACGATCAAAGTGGAATATAAACAAGTCTCTGTACAACATTTTTGGGGATCAAGGTGTGGTGTCCTAGGACAGTGTGTAATGTTCTTAGAGTCTCTACACTCCTTGCTACAGTCACACAGGAGTCCTCCAGGAATGGTCTTTTGGGGATGTCGATGACGGTCAAGTCCTGAAGAGAGTGGTTTTCCTCGGTGACTGGTTGTTCTTCTTCTGGTACTGTCACTAACACAGGTTTAAAAAGTTACTTTTTTGACTGAACGTTGGAAGTCAGGATTACAAATCTTGGGCATAGTGTGCCACTTCTTTTGTCCAAGCCTCGAAACCCAAACTTTTCCAGTCACGTACATCTTTCCAGTGAGGGTGTAAATGACAAGCTACACACACATCGTCGTACACATCTTCAGTGCCTAAAAGTTGACGAATCTTGTTTTCCCGCAGAGGTCGAGAAGTATTGATGAAAGCGCAGAGTTTTTAAAAGAATAAGTCTCTCGTGTATATTTAAAGGGACCACTTTCATGTTTTGGTTGGTATGTACTGTTCGTAAAGAGTCCACAAGGAATCTGCCGGTAAACGAAATCCCAGAAAGCAAGTCACTAAGACACACACCACACATCGACCTCAATTCAAGGGACACAGTTTTCGTAAAATGCGATGGTAATCCTCCACAGTTTGAATACTGTCATTGATTTCCTTCCACGAAATCTGTTGTATCACTAATGATAAAGGTCGTGGCATGGTAGCCTGTTTTTTTTTACCTCTTTTTGTCGGAGGCAGTAAGTGTACTTTCTGCACAGAGATGATCGTACTCCAGTGGCGAATCTAAATTGTTTAGTCACTAACTTGCACATTATACACCGTTCAGAAGTGTCCTTTTGAACTAAGTTTACATTGTGTAAAAGACTTTGGTAACCTTCTAACTCTTCTTCTGGAATTCGTTGCAGTAAGTCTACCTTGTAGTAAAAAGAATCAGTAACAAACCAATCCTTCTCGCACAGGGTTAGTTGAACAATGTCTGACCATTGGAACGCTTTCATCAGAATCAGTCCTCTTATAGCATTTAGGTACCAGTGGTATGAACATTGGTGACGTAACGGATGCAATTGTTCTTTGCGTTTGACTTGTATTTTGACAAGCTCTCGGTAAATGCGTTCTCTCAACTCCACAGGCAAGCCACGAATGTTCTCTTGTAAAGTATCCATGACCATGTCAGTCAAAAACTTCTCCTAGAGCGAAAGTGACGGACATAGTAATTTCTGACCACTGCCATTCAGGGTAATTGTCAAGAATGGTAATAAAATCTGATGTAAACGATCTAAAGCGGAATATTCGGATGAAAGCACACTTGATCCAGAGAAATCTGACAAATTTGTAGACTTTTGTCACTTTTCTCAGTCAACAAATGAGATTTTGCTCTGGCAAGTCCATACCAAATTTCCTTGTAGATCTTCTCTTGCAATTCTTTTGATAATCTTTGAATATTATTTTTAAAATGGCGTTTAAATACTTGTCTAGGTGTTGTCCAACGTTTGACTCCTAGCCAAGCTGGTTTCTTAAACGACATGGTATGCCACTTCAATGACTAGGTCCCACTAAATGTAGGTAGTAACAGTGAGGAGACCATCGAGCATGTTCCAGGTAAGCGGAATCTTTCTGCTCCCACTCGGGAAGTGACACACCACAACTGAAGCACTTGACTTTATCCCCTTCGCCTAAGTTGATAAATCCGGCTCTGGCTAATTCTACGGGGGTAGGTCCTCCCAGATATTTTGGCCATTTTCCTCGGAAGGTTTGGAATCGACCTTCAAAGTCGCAGTATTGAGGCAAACGCACAGGGAACAAATATTCGTCTTTCACAGGTTCATTTCGATGATGGTACGGTGAAATCCGCAGGAGTTTGCTCAGGGTTGGATGATATCCGAAGGGTGGTAGATGCATGGTTTCATGATGACATCCACCATGAAAACCAGGAAAGTGAAAAGGTGTATGATAACGAGTGGAATCGCTTTCGCATCCGTCAAGTTTGACACGCACAGCATCACTTTCCATGGTAGGTATAGTAATAGCAAAATTCCCATGATGTGGTACTGAATCGGTGAGGTCACAGCGTACGGCATCCCTACAATTGCAACGCACAGCATCGTACTCGAGTTTCTCGTTGGACTTGAGTCTTACGCTTGATATTCTCTGTTTGAAAGGATTCATCTTTCTAGCTTGGTGTTGGTAGTTACAATGAATTATTGGTCTTGGACTTTGTCGCTTTTTATATGCTGACCAATATCGACGTGACCGTAGGGTAAAGTGAAGTGATTGGGAAGCCGAACTCGCTTCTGGTACACGATTTGATACACTTCTTCCAAGGGTCGACTGACGATTTGGTTTGTGGGTAAACGTACAATCGTGTGAGGTTCGTAGGTGGTAAATTTAAAGCTTCCATCCTGTCCAGACTGCAAGGCTCTTCAATAGGCCAAAGTTCACCACTGGACCGGTGCGATAATTGAGAGTCAATATTTTCACTTTACACTCCGTGTGCACTTCTCCTTGGGGGTCTCGGTATTCGTAGCCGTAATGTTTAGGATCTCCACTAGCACTAGAATCTTGTCGTTGGGGTGCTCGTCCCTCCAGGTTCCTAAACGGCCCCCTTCAATGTCAGGGTGACAGTGACCCAGGCGATCAATGTGGATGCAACTGTCCGTGTTAAAATACAGTACACGATCTTCTAATTGGTGTAAAGCTTCGTACAATTTTAAGCGAGCATGAACTGTCACGTAGGCTGCAATGATGACATTTCCAAATTCGTCTGCTTCTACAAAGTCCAGTTCTTCTTCTTAATTGACTAAGATCAAGTCCTCACGAATGACGTCCACGTGTTTCATGTATTTGGTTTTGTTGTGAATCATCTGCAAGTAGCGGGAAGGTTCTGTCAAATACTCCGTCTTGGGTAAACACGGTCGTTGTGCCATTTTGCCACACAAACAATTCAACATCACTTTGGCAAACGATCGCCTTCCTTAGTTTTTCTCCATGTGGGCTAAAGTGATACCTTCCTGCTCCCAGTATTTCTCTTTGAATTTCTTTTGGTCTTCGGGAGTCTGGCAAAAGGAAGGAAAGCCACTAGCTTCTTGTTTCAGTTTCAAAAAGGCATCCACGTAGTCTGCGAAAATGCCTTTCTGAGTCTCGTCGTCCTTGTATTTTTCTGTCTTAGTAAGTGGTAAATTTCGTACACTTCTAACAGTTGGTATCCCAGGTACAGAGCTTTGAACAATTCCACGCTGACCCACGTTCCCGTTAAGGCGCGTTCTTCCTGAGTGTGCTGACAAGGTCGGTCTTGGTTGCATGTTTCGGCACAAGTGCGGCACAAGGGAAACATCACTTTTCCTTGGCAATGGTGAGGTAAAACGGGATGGTACAAGTCCATGGGAGGAAGACTTTGCACTTAATCAATCCTTCGTATTGTCGAATGTTTTCCAGGTCGATATGCTCCGTCAGCAATTGCGGGTGCCCAGCGGGAAAGTGACAATATTTGCACACGTAAGGATACAGCGAACACACGACCAAGTATTTGATTTCTTCTCCTTTCTCCTCGTTGGCTTGGTAAAGCAAACAGTTGGCATTTTTCCGTCCTCCGTACAAATTGTCCCTCGGGTTCAGGGGGTCCACCAGCTTGTAACATTCCACGATGCGTTTAAACTCGGGATCGGTTTTCAATCGGTGATCGTACTCGTGTTCCCACATTTCCACGACTTGGTATCCTTGCTGTTCTAACTTCAATCGCCGCTGACAAGTGGCCTGGTACAAGTCTTCCATAGTCCGTTCTAAAAACTGATTTTTAGTGCCACGTTGAGGGTAACAGATGAGACATCCGTGAAATAAGTACCCGTTAAACTCGTACACGATCTTGGGGTTTTCTATGTCCCAACCATCCACTGAATACGTTCCGATGGTTTTTTCGCCTCCTCCGTTAAGAGCGTGTTGGATACATTTGTCTTCCTTGTCGCACAGGTAATGTAACCAGCGTAGGGCTTCGACCGAATATTGACGTTTGACAAAGTTCGTCGTTTGAGGGCTTATGACAGCTATGGTGTTTCGGACATGAATCGATGGTGGTACACTAAGGAACACGTTTTGGAAATGACGCAGGATTCTTTCAAAGGATCGATCCCTCCCTGTTCCATGAACAATTCTCGAAATTTTCCACAGCATCGCCGTAAAATGTCCACGTCGGAACGACAATACTTTAACATTTCTTCTTGAAAGTCGAAAGGGTCCGAGGCGTGAGTCTGGTACCAAGCGTAGAAAGCGTCTCGTTGTTCGGTACGCATGTCAGGGTCGTAGTAGTGAGCCTCAGGCAAATGGGGTAGAACGGCGTGTTGATTGGCTTCGGTATTGAAAAAGTGCGGAAAATAGCCTTTGGCCATTTCTGTCATTCCAGACGTTTTAGGCATTCGATTCAATGGCATGGCTAAGTTACTCATCGAATCTTTAAACTGCACTTGTTCCACTTGCACTGATATGATTTTGGCTCCGTTCAAAGCCACTTTAGGACGTTCGGTGCCTTGTTCCGTATAGTATCTGAGAAGAAATTGCCCATCGCATCCCGAGAAATTGTGAGCCATCACCGTAGCATAGCGATGGCAATTTCCGTAATGTTCGATGTCCTCTTGGCGCCACGTCTCGTCGATGGGGTCTAAAATCCATTGGGCAAAAGCGGCTAGCGTGTTCCGTCCACGAAAGATTTTTTTCACGTCTTCCAGGAATCTTACCGCAGTGAGGTCAATGACTAAAGATAGGCTCTTGGATGCACTTTTCGCACGCTCGGCGAGCCACTCAGAAATTAGGACTGTGAATGCCAGTCTCTTGCATGCATTCAAAATCGAAAAAGATGAAATCCCCTTTCTTTTTGTGGTCATCTTCCTCCTCTTCATGTTTGGAATGGTATTTTTGAATGTAGCATTCGTGTTCCTAATCCACGATTTGGTGACAAATGTGACATCGTTTCTTTCCTCAACATATGTGCACCTTGGTATTATTGGTACGTATCACTTGTCCACAAGTTGGGCACAATTTCAGGAGTTGACAAGCGCTTGTCTGTGAACCTTGCGTTTTCAGATGTTGTTGGTAACAGGTGGGGCTGACAAAAGTGCGCTGAGAAGCTGAGCAATACACTCGTCCTTGTCTTCTTTGAAATTTTTGCTCGAAACAACAGAGGTCCGCGCACTTCTATAGGGTGCACTTTCAATGTGTAGCGTGGAGCCAAGACGTCTTGCAATTTTTGCATTTCAGGAATACCGCAGTGTGTCTTTGGATATCCCCGCTTGCTGTAACAGGAGCTCTGCTTCTCTTCGTTGTTTGGTTCGGTTAGATTTTCGAATCTGCTCCCACTCTCTTTTCCATTCTACTGTCTCATTCTTGTCGGCATACGTTCGTCCTACCACGATGGTTCGGGCTAGACACATCTTGTCTTGAGGATTGTTAATTCGGACGAGGCTCGTTTTTGTGCTGCGAAGGTCGTCTACCATTAACACTCTTATGCGTCCGGTCCCTTGGGAAAGAGAAACGTGGGTCATGAACAGTGTAGCTTTTCCATCGGTGATGTGAAACTTGTTGGATTGTTGCACGTGTTGAATCTTGTCCACATAGATCGAACTTTTTATCAGAGCTTTGCGAGGTGTCATAAGATAGTTTTCTTCAGACAAGCCGACGGACTACTCCCCCTCCTTTCGAGATAATAGTCAACATACTTGCTATATCTGTCAGAAGAAACGGCATTGGGCTACGGAATGTCCAGACCGTCAAAAGAGCAAGACCAGTGTCAAAAAAGAAAAAACTCAAGATACCTGTTATCATTGTCAAGAGGAAGTACATTGGTCTTCAGACTGCCCTAAGAAACAACAGGAGCAGGAGGAAGAAGAAGAGGTACCCCCGGCAAAGGTAGAACCCCGACACGTTCAGAAAGAGAAGAGAGAAAAGAGTGAGGAAGAAGAAAAACCTGTGAAAGTGAAGAAATCAAAAAACAGAGAGTGTGAACAAAAAAGACACAGAAGAAGTCTATCAACTTTTTTAAAGTGTTGTGTTGTGATATTGGATTGTAAAATTTGTACCAGAATAGACCAGACAGAATTAAACCTAAGTGTCTCCTGGTTTTGATTTTTGAGAAGGATAAAGGGCCTATAATCACGCACTCACACACGTACATCATGGGGTAAAAAAAAAGGATTTTGAGTTTTAATTGATTGAGGCAAAATGAATACTATCTCTTTTCGAAAGAAGTGGGTGGCCCTGTAAAGGACCGTTGGGTGTTTGTTTTTTTAAAAGAAAACAAACTCAGGAACAAGAAGCAATCAGCTTTAATTGCCTTAAGCCTTTGCCACGGCCAAGACCTACTTCTGGACCTGCTCCTGACGATGATTGGGTAGAAATCACTAGGGCTGGTATCTCAGGCGTAGTAACAGGGTTGGGTTGTTTGGCTCGAGAAGGTCTTTTTCTCTTGGGTCATAATAAAGAAGTCTGATACATTTGTTTCAGACTCCTTAACTCTGCCACAATGTCTAAGAATACCGTTACCGTTTGACTTTCACTGTTCCCCTTCTCTCCTAGACCTTGTGTCTTCTCTGCTTCTTCTTCTTCTTGTCGTTTCCTTCTCGCCTCTTCTTCTTCTCGCTGTTGCTGTTCAAGGAGAAAAGCTTGTTCTGCTTCTTTCTGCTGATGTAAACATTTCTCCAATTGTTCTTTCTGTCTCTGTTTAAAATCCTCGACGTGTGGTAAAGAAGGAGAAGGTGGCGAATGTGCTGGTACCGGAACAAATTCTTGCAAAGAAGAGAGAAAATCCACTAAATCCCAATTAAAATCAACCTCATCTGGAAGTAGGTCCGTGTTGACTTTGGTAACCGCTGCTATACCATCGCTTCTTGTCGCCACGGCCGGTGCACCCCAATTCATCGTCTTCTTAGTTTCCGTCATGTTTCAAAAAACAATGTCGCATCGATTCACTGCGCGCAGACGCTAGCGCACATATGTAGGGAATGTGACGTCACATGTAGCTCTCTTCGGATTGGAAGACAGACTCCGCGCAGTGGCTGAATTTTGTAACGCGTGTTTGGATTGGTGAAAAATCTCAATCCGTTTCGATCCGCTCTTCCACTATAAATAAACGCGGTTCACTTCATTTCCTTCACCTGTTCTCGTCACATGATGTGGACAAACGTTGAATCATCTACTCTCGTATCATCGATGCTGTTCCGTACGGAATTACCCATGTATGTCAAATCATCATGGACAATCATTCGGATCACCGAGACGACCGTTTGGAAACGAAGGGCCTATGTGGAGAGACAAGGCTGTCTGAAGCGAATCCTCTTCTACGGACCAGAGGTAAGACGAAGTTTGAGGAAAAGAAGATCCGCAAGATGCCCTCTATGTTAACGGAATGGTGTTATGTTATGTATATGTAATTAAATTATTTGTGTTAGTTTTAAATTTCTTTTTATTTTATTTTTGTTTCATTACATTTTATTGTAATGATAATTTTTTTTATACTGGATTTGACATTTTTCCCAGTAAATTCAGTTCAGTTCTTTTAGCCTGATTAGAATGCAAAAGTATTGTTTCATTGTATTTTTAGCTGGCTTTGGTTCAAATTTTGGTAAACAATGAGTGAAAATCATTGGTTGTAATCAAGGTCATGCTTCGCCTACGTGTTAGTCTGAATAAACAACGTTTTATTTTTAAATTCATTTCCAGTGTGGGAATCAGATTCTTAGCTACGGCTATATTAGCCTACGTGCTAACTGAATATTTTTTTTACTGCGCTGTTCGAAGTTAGTGACTACGTGACCCATCACGCGGGTCTGAAATTGCGTTCTTAGTTTTGTTAATCTGAGATTTCAGTGTTTCTGAGTCAGTTGTAAATAATACCTTGAGGCTGAAAGGTATTCCTGTTGTTGCCATTTGAATTGAGTTTTTTATTTAAAATAATTTATTCACCCTGGAAAATACTCTACTTCATCGAAATTCTTGGATAAAGACATTTACTAAGTTATTCGGAATTCTTTAGTCGGAATTATATTCTTGGTGACTCAACAAGGAACTTTTGACACATAAAACCAAAACAGGTTATAGAAGATGTCATCGTCTTCCATCTTGGAACTTCATCGAGATTCGAGCTTGGAATCAATTAGAACTGTTTAGTGATTGGACTTATATTTTTATATTCTAGGATTAATTTTTGGATTATATTCACAAACCGTAAGTCCTTTTTTCATACTTTTACCTTGTTTTCTAGGGAAATAAATTATTTTTAAAAATTTACAAAGCTTGTTGACTTCACTCTTTTCTTTTGTTACTATTGTACGAGCCTACACGTAACAGTTAAAATAAAAAACCAACGGCCCTTTTCAGGGCCACTCATATGCCTCGAGAAGATTTACTCTCTTTGCCATGTGTGTGTGTGTGTGTGTGTGTGTGTGTGTGTGTGTGTGTGTGTCTGTTGTATTTGTCCCTACCTAGAGTAGCCGAGCGTATTCAGGTCAGCCCTTTTGCAACATTGTTGCCAGTGTCCAGTACTGTGACGTAACCCACCTGTTCCATTCCTATCTAGTGTCCCAGATAGTCCCACAATTTTAAACTCCCATATACTGCCCCAGGGTACAACCCCCGGTTTTTCCTTATATGTTCTCATTTGCCCTAGAGTATCCTCCTTCACTACTGTAATAACTGCTATTGCACTGCAGTATGATCTCATCTGGACACACTTGTAATAACCGCTATTGCTTTGCAATGTCGATCCAAGTACCCTTTGATGAAAACGACCTACTAGTTAGTTTACTGTCTTCGGCCTTTTCGAAAAAGAAAAAAACGAGAACATGGCATTCGCGTTTTTGTTCCTCTGTCTGTCAGTTATGTCAAACTTTCGTTTCCGCTTTGTAGTTTTTGAGCCAGTTTAGGATAAATCGATGAAACTTTGGGTAGTTATGCATCGTTACATTAAGCTGTGATGCGTTTCACATTTAGGGTCTTATCTTCAAAGTGAAGGTCGCAGGTCAATATTTTAAGTTTTTCCTTGCATTTTAATTTCCGACCCAAATGTTCTAAGCCCTCTGAGATAAATGGATAACTCTGTAAGTTAAACCGTTTGAGATGAGTAAATGAAACTTGTTAAATCTTTGTAACTGTACCGCTCTGGTGCCGTAGTGGTTAGAGCGTCCGCCTCTGATGCGGGAGGTCGTGGGTTCAGACCCTGGCCGAGTCATACCTGACACTTATAAAAATTGTACTAACAGCTGCCTCGCTAGGCGCTAAGCATTAAGAGGATAGTGTTAGGACTGGTCGGTCTGGTGTCAGGATAATGTGGCTGGGTGGGACATGATGCTACATGTCTGCGGCATGATGCCCCAGTGCTAGACATCACTATAAACTGCCACACTGCAGACATGGTAGCGATATGACAAAGATTGTTAAAACTACGTTAAAAATCGAGATCTCACATCTCATTCACAACCTTTGTGAAAGAACTATATGGTATATCGCATAACACATCTAGGAACGGGGCCCCGAGTGGCCGAGTGGTCTAAAGCGCTGATCGTTACGGATCACTGCCATCTCACCTCTGTCTGCGTGGGTTCGAGTCCAGGCTCGGCTAACGTGGGTACGTGAGAAAGCCTGCCAGTAGCTTCTCGTGAGTCGGTGGTTCTTCCCGGGGTTTTCCAGGGTTCTTCCTCCACCATTAATACTGGCCGCCATGTATAGCCTATCTTGTGCTGAAAAATGGCGTTAAACCCTATGACAACAACAACAACAACAACATCTAGGAACCTTTCTCTAAGGTCAAAGTATAACACACTCCACTCCTCTGAATCTAATATCTATAAAGCTTTTTGAGAAAAAGGATGAAACGTATTCGTTACTAGATATAGCTTTCCATGACATTTACGCATTGACACAGGGCCGGAGTAAGGGGGGGGGGGTTACAGGGTGCACATGCCTAGGCCCCGCCCCACCCCAGTCATAAGGGCCTCCTGGTTGCCGTGGATAAAATTATATAGAGAAGATATATATATATATGTTGCTAGTATATATAGGTATATAAGAGCAGCAGGAGCAGCATTATATATATATATATATATATATATATAATAATAATAATAATAATAATAATAATAATAATGAGGACTTTGTATAGAGCCTAATCTTTAGAAGCTCTAAGCGCTTTACAACATTTGACAACACTTAGAAAAAACATATATAATGATATGATTACAAAAATAAAAACAAACACCACGAAAGTAGAAACAGAAAATATGCTGTAAATATTTAAGGAAAGGATACATTATATAGGTCAAAACTGACTCATTTTTATTGTTATAATAATTACATACATATAAAGGATAGTTTAAGGACTGCTTTGTGTGTGTGTGTGTGTGTGTGTGTGTGTGTGTGTGTGTGTGTGTGTGTGTGTAGATCTATAATGCTACATACACAGACGCGCATCTTAAGTGCCCTGGGGGCTCCCCCCCCCCCTTTAATCCAGCCCTTCAGTGATCTATCCACCTCTGGGAAGGGTCCTTAACATGCACTGACTTGATGATCTGATGTTGTATTAGAAAACCTCACCTGCTCTACTCGAGACACTTACATTACCTGTCTACCTGCAATGTGTCAATTTCCGTATATACTTGATTAGCAGTTATTTACCCATGAAATCAGACAACCCATACAGTCGAATTCAATTTTAAATTTGGAGGCAAGATCAAACATAACCTTGTTAAAATGAAAACATTTAGACATTATTTCATTTGCTTGTCAACACTTTTTAAAATCAATAATGCAGCGTACCTAATTTTATCCATATTTAGACATTATTGGAGTTCAAAAAAAGCAAAGTGGGTGCATGCGCGCGGGAACGACTTTATCTCCAGAATATGATGTTAGATACAAGTTATATTGTTGGTGGTGATGGAAATACTTCAGACATGTAACTTCATTAGTTTGTCCACCTTTAAATACAAGTTGTGTCAGCTATTCAACACCTATATTACGTACTGTACGGATCCGGCACACATTTACCTACCCAGATTTACCTGGTTGACCTGGGCACACACTAACTTCATTGTGTTTTCATTCAGGATTTACCTCAAGTACGTAAGCCTTATTTGCTTAACAAGATAAGTACAGTTCATTCAGAAAATAGCTGCTTTTCTAGCACAAAACAATCAATGTCAAGGTCTTCTTTGCAGGAACCAGGCCACACAGGTTTTGAGTCCGAATTCGTTTTGTTGAACTGCTGATAGATATAAATTCAGATACGTAGGTATTTGTTTGCTTTCGTTTGGTGCTTTGCAGCACAGCAACTAGAGTATGTTATTTAGTGCCGCTGCAATTGGAGTACCAAGGACACATCACAGTAGCTGATACAGGCTGGTCCGATGCCAGGATTCGAACCCGCACCCTTAAGGTCGCGAGTCTGGTATGCTAACCACTGAGTCACCGCAGCTCCCTTCATTGGTATTAAGCACTAATCTCTGAAATAGTTACAATTTAGCAATTGAAGCACTAGTCTGAAATACAGACAGTAAAGCAAATTAAGCACCAAGTTTGAAATATATACATAAATAAATTGAGCACTAAGTCTGAAACAGAGTTTTAGCAATTTTTAAGTACTGAATCTGCAATATAGACAGTTAAGCAAATTAAGCACCAAGTCTGAAATAGAGACAATTATGCAAATTGATTCATAAATTGGTTGATGCGTGGACGAATGGAGATGAACAGTTACTCTGAAGTGTGTAAATGACACTATACTTAATTTATTTGAATATTAGAGAATTAGGTCAGTTGGAATGAGACATACGTGGAAGTTATTCACTACATTTCTCAAAGTTATACAGCAAACAACGTGGTGATTAGAAATATACATCAGATTAGTTCAATGTGTCCGTTATAACCGTAATGGACATATAATTCTATTTAAAATGTTATTGTGAAATTAAATAAAATATTATGTGTGTGTGTGTGTGTGTGTGTGTGTGTGTGTGTGTGTGTGTGATATATATACAAAAAATGCTGACAAGTACTTTTTTCTTTGAATGATGAAATACTCATTTTCAAAAAGGTAATGTAATGTATCTTACAATATTACGTCTATTACATAAGTTGCATTTTCTCTCCATTTACGCTGAATTTTCCGATTTTCCCGTTTTAAATGGTAGCATATCATTGCTGCACCTAAATTGTTACATTTGGCAAGTACGATGATATCTTGATAATAGATTTAGGTATGTTTCGAAGTTGACAAAATGCTTTGAAAATTCGATAAGCTAGACCTTGTGAATGGGATTATAAACTTTCCGCCCATTTCTGAAGTTCATGGCACGTAAAGATAATTTTAATGTTTAATTTGACACTTCTATGATTATAGCCATTATTTGACAGCCAGCATATGTGATGTATGCCCCACTGACTGATTCATATATATATATAT
>JAECUM010010191.1:0-43102 GCA_016617855.1 Megalonaias nervosa
T
Source organism: Megalonaias nervosa (assembly GCA_016617855.1). Lineage (NCBI taxonomy): Eukaryota > Metazoa > Mollusca > Bivalvia > Unionida > Unionidae > Megalonaias > Megalonaias nervosa. Next base: position 2 of record JAECUM010010191.1, read on the forward strand.
TTTTTTTGATCAATTCCACCCGGAATATCAACTAGAACATTTTGCAATCTGGTATCTTTTGGACGATATTGTAGCGGGACAGGTTCATTTGGAAATTTATTTTTTTGAATTTCAAATAGCTGCTTTATGACATCATCTCGAACTTTTTTTCTGCTAGATACGACAAAATCCATCGGTTTCCATTGATCTAGAAATTCGTCAAAGGTATTTTTTGGAATAGTTCTTCGAAATACCGCGGCTTGATTTCCATTGCTCGTGCATCGTATCAAAGATTTTAGTTTTGTTAATTCTTCATCTAAAGATCTTCTATCTGTGTCCATTTCCTCGTAGTGATCAACCTGTAATTTTAACCAACAATGCGGAGAAATTCCACCAAATGGAGGAGGTTGACCATGATCACCGCAGAATATAACCACGGTGTTTTTTGTTTTAAGCCAATCTAAAAACATCTTAATTGTACACTGAGATACCGTACAGATTTCATCCCAGAGTATTACGGAATGAATCTTTTTAGTTCCCATTCGTTCTGGCGTCCAATTTCCGCCGCTATATCTAAAATAGCTGTGATAAGTATCCGATGAAAACCCTTGTTCTTTAAAATATCTAACTAACCTATGAGTCGGCGCTAGTATAATAAAATCGTCAAAATCACTAGCGATTTTACTGATACATCTAAAATGTTCCATTACCCTGGTTGTTTTACCACAGCCGCCAGGTCCGTTTAAATAAATTATTCTATGACGACCGATAGCATCATGTAAACTTGGAGCTGTTGAATATTCGAGAACATCTGAAATGTTTTCGCCGTGATATTCTGGTTTATCTGGAAAATCATTTGCCGGATTATAGTTATGCAATTCCTCATTTTTTATCCGCCAAGTTCCCCAAGTATGACCGTCTCCGAGATATTTTTTGACCTTTTTGATATGTTTTTTTTTGATATAAAATGAGTCAATTGCGACTCTAACTGCATCATTTGGAAATCTGTTTATCATGCTAAATAAATTATCTGTTGAATAAGCTAACATATAAGATCTTGCATGGACGTACTGAGGCATTTCTTCGTTAACAAATTCCACAATAGTTCCAGTGTGTTCACCGATTGTAACCTTTGTCGTTTTAACATAGATACCCTTAGATACGGCATCATCTATTACGAATTTTAATTCACCTGGATCTAATATTAATTTTGCGGTACTGCGCCGCCGAATACCTTCGTTATCATATTCTCCTTGTGTAAGCTTTCCGATTACAATTCTATTGATATTTTTGCTTTCGATTGCAAGATTATGTTGAGCAAGTTTACTTCGACGTTTCCAATTGAGATCGTTATCCGGTGTTGGCAACCAAATATTTGTTTGTTTTTCGCTAAATATTATTTCTGAAATAAATAGATCGGTTAATATTCCCTTATCTAGTGCTCTACGTAACGTTACAGTTGGTGTCCACGCTTTCTCGGCCATATGTTTTCCAATTCCTAGATAATACATCGGATGTAATCCATCAGCAAGTTTAAATCGGATTACCTTAGCAAACCCGGTTAAATCGTAATCAGGCAATGGTCCGTTAACTGATCTCCTGATCAGATTATGACTAGGAATACCAAATCGCTTAAAATACTCATCACATTAGCCACCACCAAGAAAACTTCCTGGGTAACATGCGATTATATCCGCGGAGATAATTTCATCGTTAGAATCACTAGTGATTCCAAGATCATATTTTGTATTCCACAATCCACCATGAGGAAGTTCAATACAGCTACGCCGGACATCGTTGATAAACTTTTTCTTAGTTGGTTTCCAACCATTTTTTTCTTTGGTTATCTGATAAGCCACTGAGTTTACCGAAAAACTTATTTGTGTTAGTTTTTTAATTTCGTCGGGATTTGTCACATATCTGCTGGCAAATTCTTCCATGGCTTCTTGTAATTCTTTTTTTCGATAGATTAATCCATCGGATGTAACAAATTGATCATATTGATCGTCGCCGTTTTTAAACAGCCATATATTTATCGGACCTATCGTTGACATATTCGCTCCAATCCAATCGAACATATTTTTTGTATAATATCTCACTGTTTTTTTCTCAGGAAAATTTGTATCATTTATCCCCCAAGCATGAAAATTGTGGTCAACAATTTCAATAGGTGTTCCAGCTTTTCGATAGCAACCGGAGTTGTAAAATATTCTGTCCGGTAGCATTTTAACTACAATTGGTGTTTTTAATTTCCTTTCCAACTCGATGATATCTTTTTTTGTTGCTCCATTATCTCCAAGGCGATTATTCCACGTATTGATGATATTCATCCTTCGTTCGGTTAATCCATTTCCTCGTTTAGAATTTTTGAAATGTTTGATTACCTGTTCGGCGACACAATTTAACGACGTTGATAATTTCATTCCGCCAACTTCTCGCTCATCCGGAGTTGGCACCAAATATAAACCATATATCGTGGTGTTATACGGATAAGCTATGTTATAGTAGTTTCTATCAACGCCGATTAACGCTCCTGGAAGTGTATCTTTATCTAGCACAAATAACCCCTTACGACCGTCGGTTACCCTGTTTCTATGATGAAATACTTTCCAAGATTTCATGGAAATGTCAGGTTCAATTCCTAGTAGTTCCTCTATTTGTCGATCAATTCGTTGGCGTTTAGTTGGACGTTTATAAAATGTCAAATATGACGAGTCCATTGTGTATTTTTTTGGTTTCTGCGGTGTTCCAAAATCTATCTGAGATAATATTTCTTTGGCTCGTTCTATGGTCATTTTACGGTCGTCGTGACTTGTTAAATGCGTCGAGTACACATAAGCGGCACCATTTTGTCGGTGTATTTGTTTTGCTTCTCTTATTCCATTAACTATCTGCGATTTATGTTTTAGAGGATTTATCGGACCATCCAAATCAAATCTTTGTCTGGTTCTCGCAGGCTCTACGATATCTAATTTTGTTAAATATTTTTTCATATATTTATCAGAGGAATCTAACATCAAATTTTGAGGATTTTTTCGTTGTTGTTGTTGAATATCGTTGTAATTATGTTCCATAATATATATAATATAATATATTCAATTAAAAATTAAATATTAACTATAATATAAGATGTCAAATAGATGCTCGTGGATTTGGAAACGTCGAAAAGAACCATGTAACCGATATTGTGTCGGACAATATTGTGCAACACACAATCAGCAGAGTAAAAAAGATCCTTTAAACTGGATCAAATGCATTAGATGTGATACTAGTATCAGAGGAAAAACACGCTTATGCGCCGACTGCGGAGGAAAACGATTTAGAACATTTGTTAAATACTACCAGGATAAACATGGAATAACATTCACCGAGAACGATTTTATCACCGGAGACTACAAAAAACAATTAAATAATTGATTTGTTATTGTATTTATATAGTATATCAAAGAATGTTTGTAGCACATGATATTTATTCAAATTACGAGTTCTCCACGTATGCGGTCCGACATCGAGTGAATAAAATAAATCTTGGTAATATAAATAATGCAGGTTATGTGATAATCACTATTCATCACAACGGAAAACAAATCACATACCTGTTGTCTAGATTCATTTGGGAGTGTCATAACGGCCCCGTTCCGCCCGGCTATGTTATTGATCACATCAACCGCAATAAGTTGGATAACAGGCTTGAAAATCTTCGGTTAGTTACTCAGAGAGAAAATTGTCTTAATAAACCTCCAACAATTAAAATAGCACAACGACGGCCGGTTATTGGAAAAATCTCAGGAGAACCCGATAAAACATTTCCTTCGATTTATTCTGCGGGAAAATTTTATGGTATTAACAATGCCGCCGTAAAATTCGTCGCTGATGGTATTCGTAACTCAGCTTATTCTAAAACGCTAAATTGTCGGGTCTCTTTCGAATACTGTTGAAGCGTTTGATTTCACTTTTTTTTAATATATTTTCAAAAATATAATCAATTAGACATATAATTTTTTTACGTATTATATATAATGAACGACGAAAACATTGCTCGACTTTGTAATGAACTTGATCAGGTTGCAAATTTTTCAACGAATCCAATATTCACTAGCAACTGGGTCACCGAGGAATACCGTGGAGTCGTTGTTGCCAGGGATGATGGAAGACAAACATACAAAAACGAATATAGAATAATTAAAACTCTTTTTGATGCCCGTACTAAAGTGCTCGCTGCAAATAAAAAACGTTTAGAAACATTTATTCCGGTTTGTAAAATCATCAAAGAAATAGAAAAAGCTATCGGGGAGGTATTTGAACAACAACGAGCACTTCAAATTGTTAGTGATGCCATGGATAGATTAATGTTGTCGGAATCAAATTCACCAGCGTAAAATCGCTAGCGATTCCACCGGCGACTCAATTATAAAGCGTTGGAAATGCTTGCATTTCATACTCATTCATTTTATTTTCAAATTCGAGAAATTTCGACGATGATAACATTTTGATTTCCTCTTCTTGTTCGAAGATTTCAAATTTTATTTTTTTTATCATGGAATTGTTCGTTGATTTAATTTCCTCAAGTTTTTTAATTTCACCGTCAAAGTCCGGTGATTCAGCTAATATTTTTTCATATTGGATTTCTGCGCGACGACGTTCTTCGAGGTCATTTGTTAGTTTATTTAATCGTAGCTGAACAATTTTAATATTGTCGCTGGTTTTCTTAGTAGCGCCATTTATTTTAGCAAACTCGGCTTTTAGTTTTTTATATGTTTCTCTCCCGCGTTTGATTTCATCGTTGATGTTATCTATTTTTTTTGTCAAATTTTTACCCGCAGCTGTGCCAGCTAAACCTGCTGGAAATTTCGGATTCGTTGAAGCATCCGCCCATATTTTATACAGCCGCGTTAATCCTATTTTAAACTCTTTTGCGATAACGGACGGTTTAAATTGTCCTCGTAGTCGAACAATTTGAACTTGTTGATCATACGATAAATATTGAGCGCGATTTGGCATAGTATATAACACAGCATATATTTGTAGGAAATTATGAAAAATTCCAATGAAGAGTAATTTTGATAAATAATATTGATTGAAAATTTTGACAACATTGGAAATGCCAGCGTTTTTCACGATTTTTGAAAAAAAGATTTTATTAAAATATCCAAACAAAATTATTTATCAAAATTACTCATCAATAAAACCACTAGTGGTTTCAACACTAATATTTTAAACGCTAGTGTTTTAGATATAATGAGTATTGGTGAATCACAGTCAACTAGATTAGCGCGAGAACGACTAGAAGCTATTGAAAAATATATGCCTAAAAAAGATTTAGTCAAAAAACAACTTCAATCACGTCAAGAATCTCTGGTTGAGTTTGCAGAGGAAACAGCACAGTTGTTTAAACCGATTGTCGATCCAACAAAGAGAATTGTAACAGCAACCGAAGCAACACGACTAGCCCTTGCAGATTTACCCGCTGATATTGCAGCTCTTATTCCACCAGCTCCTGCTCCAGCTCCAGTTGTTGTCCCACCACCAGTTCCACCACCGGAAGAAGAACCAGAAGAAGAACCAGAACCACAAATAATAGTACAGAAAGTTCATATGATGGATAAATTTACCCCTGAAGCCATCAATGAAATTCAATCCATAAAAAAAATAGAAGATTTGGCTAGATTTGCGGCCAAAAATTATAAATATGAAAATCGCATAAAATATTTAAAACCGGAATATTTTAACTACTCCAAGAAGGACTGGTACAAACATCTATATCGGATGAACAGGGAACTTGACAAAGTTGAACGAAATGATTACATTTATGAGCATTATTCTGAGATTATAAGCGAATTGGAAGAACAAGAACAAGAAGGAATGCGACAACTACAACAAGAAAAAAAACAACAACAACGACAACAAGAAATTAACAAAGACGCAGAAGCATCGATGATACAAGGATATAGAGAAGAAATAGAAAAACTTTACCCTGATACACCAAAACAAACGATCACAAAACTATTGAACAATTTGTTAGATCCGGTAAAGCGAAAGGAGGTAATCTCAAAAAGACCTGAGTTAGCGGCACTATCACAACGAATAACGCAGGATGAAAAAATAAAACAAAAAGAAATAGAAATCAAACAAAAAGAAGAAGATTTTGGTGCATTTGGCGTCCCACAGATTAAAGAAAAAGATCTTGGTGCAGTCGGCGGTATCCCACAAGTTAAAGAAGATTTTGGTAAATTTGGTACTCCACAATTTGAGGAAGAACAATTTGAAGAAGCATTTGAAAGTCTGGAAGAAGTAAAATTAAGGATGATAAGAGAATTATTTCCTGGTAGAACAGACGAGCAGGACAGATTACTATTAAACAAAATAAAACAATCAAGTCGGGAAGAACGGAAAAAATTTATCGAAAAATATCCTAAATCTGATGATTTAATTAAATTAATAGAAGAAGAGGAAAAAGAAGGAGAAGGATACGGAAACACCAGTGTAAAATCGCAGGTGATTTCAAATGCAAGCATTTTTGGTGGAAACATTCAATGTCCTAGTGGTGTTCTCGCCGATGTTGATCGATTAGAAATTCTCGTCGGAGGAAAACGAGCAGGAAATAATTCAGCGGATATTATCAACGAAATATCTGATATTTGTAAAAGATTGATTACCGGCGGAGTCATGGACGTAGAAGTATATCGATCTCTTATCAATGAAATCGCTGATGGTTACTACAGCGACTGAATTGTTTTCAAATTAAAATCGCATCATTGATAATAAAATGATCGTTCATGATAATCACAGAAGGTCAACCCAGGTCAGAGTAATAAATTCGAGATTACCGGTTTACCAAGCATACTACGGAAATGGAATCGGAGATATTGTTAAAGGTCTTTTTACGCGAATTGCTCCAAAAGCGATACCTATAGCTAAACAACTCGGAATGAAAGCCATCGATGTTATAAAAGATAAAAGCGTTAATGTTGTCGGTGATGTTGTCGGAAAAGCTTTTTCAGCGATCAAAGATAGACTATCACAATTAGTCCGCAAAAAAAGACCACCAGTAGTTTTACCTAGTACTACAACGATGCCAACAAATATAAAAAACATGGTAAACTCCGCGGCTAATAAAAAAATGTCAGAAATTGAAAAAAATATAACATCGAGTTTGATAGCAGGAAGTGGATTAAATTCCCAAAATAGATTAACTCATTTTAGACGATAGCGAATTATAAATAAAAAATGTTTGCAAGGACAAGTGACCCCGCATTTGATATGGATGCTCCCGTGCGAAAAGATGAGTCCGTGAAAGATTATCAGCATTACTCGTATGATGCTCGAGAACCAAATAAAGTTGGAAGAATTGAATTACAGGTGCAGGATACAAGTAGGTATTTTCTTCCATCTGAAGCTTTTATCGAAGTTGAAGGTGAAATTTTAAATATTGCTGATCCTGCAGCACCAGCACCATATGACGCTGATGTTAGGGTTGGTTTTGTTAATAACGGAATCATGGCGCTATTTGACAGCGCTACATACATGATAGACGGAAAAAATATTGAAACGATTCAAAACGATGTTGACGTTGCCACAACTATAATTGGTCTTGCAAGATATTCCGACGATTATACAAGATCGGCTGGTCCATCAATGATGTTTGCAAAGGATACAAATGATCAACCAGATCATAGAAATGTGATAATGAACGCAGCCGGGGACACGGTTACATCGATGAACGCAGATTATAATCTAGGATTTGCAACACGTAAAGTAATGCTAAAAGGTGATAGAAGAGCTTTTTCATGTGCAATTCCACTTTCTCACATATTTGGGTTCTGTAGACACGTCAGGAAGGTCATCTTCGGTGCTAAACATACTGTTGTACTTTCACGAAGAGGAACCGACAATAATGCAATATGGCATGCTCCAGGAGTTGGTGCTAATGCTCTTGCTATAGCTGCTGCAACCGCGGCACTTCACGGTAAAGTATTTCTTACAAAACTTTCTCTATGGATGCCGGTAATGACTCCTTCGCTCACTGAGGAAAATCGGTTGCTATCTTTTATGAGCCAAGGTGGTAAATCAACGTTGTCATGGTTAACAACCACCACAGATACTGTTCATAGCGCTGTTGATGGATTATTTACGTGGCATATAGCCTCACAACAAGGTGTTTCTGCGCCAAGACATATATTTATAGCGCTTCAAAATACTACGAGAATAAACGCTCAAACAAGGAGTCATATGATATTTGACAAACTCGGTGTTTCTGAGGTTTCCTTGAGGATAAACGGACATCAAGAACCATCTGAAGATATTTTGTTAAATTTCGATCAAAATCAGGTAGCACGTGCATATCATCGATTAATGACATTCATGGGACGTGATCAAAACGTGGACACCGGCTTACAAATATCACAATTAGATTTTACAACGCTGTATCCAATCTATTACTTCTCGCTGGAACATTTAGATCTGACCAGACAATCCGTCGTAGATATTCATTTTAGAGCTCGAGTTAACAGAGGAGCTATCGCCGAATACCGAGCAATTGCTGTTATACTCAGCGACAAAACAGTACTACTGGAAGGTGCCGGTGGACGAATGAGAGTAATCGACGCACCAGTGGAAAATATGTAATTAGAACAACAACGATTACAATAAATGTCATACAATCACGTTAATGTTACGCTGACTCCTGGTCAGATTAAGCGAATACAATCAGCGATAAAAAAAAGTCATGGAATATCGGTGCTGTTGAAAAAGGATCAATTAACCGGCACAAATAAACTAGCATTAACCGATCGTCAAATAAAAAACTTCAACAAAGCAAAACAACTAGGTAAAGGAATCAAAATAGAACTTTCCGCAGCCGCTGTCAAAGATATAGCAAAAACCGGAGGAGTGATTCCATTTCTCGCAGCGTTGCCAGCGTTGATAGCAGCTGCTGCTCCTGCTGTTGCAAAAGCCGCCGCGTTAGGTGCCGTTGGTACCGCAGCTGGAATGGCATTGAAGAAAGCAACCGGAAATGGAATCAAAAAAAAGGGGAAAGGTCTAAGGCTTCCAGGAACACCGTATTTGTACGGAAAGGGACTAAGGCTTCCAGGAACAGTTTATTGACAAAATCGCTAGCGATTTCACCGATGTCCAATTTCGATTTAATAAACGCCGCCGAAAAATTAAAAATAAAAAATTTTCGAGGAGTTTTCATGCGCGATCAATTACCAACAATTGCAAATAAATTTGAAACCGGCATAATAAACCTCGACGATAACAAAGGACCTGGTACACATTGGGTAGCTTATGCGATTGATCCACGAGGAACTATTTATTTTGATTCATATGGATTAGCACCGCCAAAGGAGTTTCTAAACTACGCAAAAAATGCTGGCGTGCCGGTTTGGTATTCTACGTTGCCAACACAAACGGTAAATGATCCGCCAATATGTGGCCGAGAAGTATTAAATGCGCTATTTGAAATATCAAGAAATCCCAAAAAACCTCCACATGAGGTAGTTCACGAATACGCTATTGAAAACTTGAAACAAATATAATCATGGTAGATATTTATGGTCGATCAAGAATAACCGGAGAAAAAAAAACAGACGTTGATATGAAAGAGATAATTAAAAAAATCAAAGATGAAATTTCCGGGCTGATTAATATTAAAGACGTCAACGAAAAAGAGATAGTCGTATTTGAAAACGAACACGGAAAATTAAAGACCAGCAATGTGTCATTAGATGATATTTTAATGAAGGATCCAACCGCTGATGACAATTCGATTGTAGTTTTCAAGGACGGAAAATTAGCGCCAAGTGTAATTATGTCAAAAATTAATGAAAAATTTGCTGAATTTGAACAATTTTTAAGTGATTTTCTTGGCGGTCCTCGGCAACCGGTTATACAAGTAGCAATCATTAAAGCAGCCATTGATAATTTAGAGCTATTTAGAACCGAATATGATGCTCATATAAATCAATTTTTATCGTTAAGGAGAAATTTTAACGTAACTGACGCCGCCATCGAAAAGTTCTTTGAAAAGAAAAATCCAACCCCCGATAGTGTTAAAATATTACAATCGGAGATAATTGATTTTCAACGAAAGACCGTCAATGACATTAATAGTGCAACTGAAACGATTAATAACAACTATTTGCAAATGACAAATAAAATAGCAGACATTGAGAAATCAAGTACTACTCTTTCCATAGAAATGATCGAGAAAATAAATAAAATAAAAATAGATCATCCAGAGAGACATATTAAACAAATTTCCTATATTTTAGATGCTGGAGAAATTGATTGGTCTAAAGGAGAGATTCAAGTTGATGAACATATTATTTCTATTCCTACGAGATTTAGATCAAAATATTTTATTGATAATTATCGTGGTAGTAAAGATGGTATTTATCGAATTTCACTAATACATAATGAATGGTTTACTATAACATGCTTTAATAGAGATATTAAATTAGGATCAGGTATTAACACGGTAATATTTAGTTATATAAGTTCCAAACCAAGTGATGTACAATTGATATCGTATACTATAGTTGCGGTTAATACTGGTTTAGATAATTTAAAACTTCCATATGTGTTAGAATATTTAGGACCTAACACATATCCATAGTAAATGATTTAATTGTAGATTAACTATTTAATAATAATGACAACATTTACCGAAAATCTCGCGCCGTTTCAATATCGATATGATACAGTGAAAGAATATCAAAAAAAACTTAAAGATCTTTCCGACGAATATCAGATTAAAATAAAAAAATATCAGCGGAGAATTACCGCTATCGATGTTACAGTTTATTCGGTTTCTGGAGTTCTTGCCGGAGCTGGTATAATATTATCGTCGGTGACTATGATAGCTCCAATTGCGGTTCCTATTGTAATATCTGCAATAACCACAGTTGCTGGAATTTCTACGGCAATAACTAAAAAATTATCGTCATGTTCGCAGATTAAATTGTCAAATTATTTGACTAAATATACGGTTGTAGAGAGCGCTTATTCGAGGATTTCATCGATGATTTCAAGTTCACTAGATGACTCAGTGATTACCGCTGAGGAATTTCATACTATAACGGAATTATATAATTCAACTATGTCAAAAATCACTGAAAACGCTAACGATTTAAAATTAAACGCCGGCGATAAATAATAAAAATGACCTCAACGTATGACCGAGAACTATTACAACAAATCGTTGAAAATACTACTCCGATGAAATCTACAATGATTTCAATCAGCTCAACTAATCCGGAATTTAGCGTTAATTTTCCAACAGCTATTCCGGTAAAAGAAATTGCTTTGGCTCATCTTAGAGTATATTATAGCTGGCCTAATATTAGATCAAAACCATTTGGCGGATTGCCAGCAAATAATTCTTTGGTATTTGCTAATAAGCTTAAAGTTGACGGAACGCCGGATTGGCAGGTAGTTGCTATTCCGCCTGGTAGCTATCAACTAGAGCAAATCAATGAGGAATTTCAACGCAGAATAAAATCTATAACAAAAAAAGAATCAAAGATAGCTATTACCACACATGAACCAACGTTGTCATCGGTGATTGAGATAAACTCTCCTGACTACATGGTTGATATTTATCAAAGTTCAATTAGGTCAGTACTAGGATGGCCTGATACCATTTCTGAACCAACAATTCTCAGACATAATAATGATCCATTTAAAATAGGACGACATGTTTCACCTGGTATTGTCAATATAACATCAACGATTGCGTTAAATTTAATCTGCGACGTGGTTGATGGCAGCTATGATGTTAATCTTGGTAGGTCTAATCAAGCTCAGCAAGGTTTTATTTTATATTCGTCCAGCATTCAATCTCCACCGGGTTGGCTTATTGTATCTGAGCCAATCAATCAGGTATATTTGCGTGTACATAATCCGTTATTGTCAAGGATGAATTTTAGGTTAACAAATCAAGACGGAAACACAGTTGATCTTCGCGGAGAAACTCTTTATATAAACTTGTACGTAAGATCATAGTAAAATTACAACGTCGTCGTTCTATGCAAAATGTTTTTATTTTACTAAAGCTCAGATCACAAAAAGGCAGCGTTTTGCTGAAGCAACAATAATCAATTAAAAATAATATTATTAAAAATACAATTGATCTTTGCGGGGCTCAGTTTTTTTACTGCTCGATGTCGAAAAGAAAACTCTACCTACTAAGACTCAGATCATGAAAAAGTAGAGTTTTGACTGGTCGATGTCGAGCAGGAAAATGCTGGGCTCAGCACTTCTGCTGCTTGGGGACCATTTTTACTTGATTGATTTGAGTTTTTTTTTTCTTAAGCAATGTCCTTTTGGTTCCTTAAATTGTTCACACTCATATAATATACTTTAAATCTATTATCACGGAAAAAGGTAAGTTCGCCATATTTCATCAAATTGATGCAAACACTTGTAATTCCCTTATGAGCAATAACTCATGACCGTAGCTAAATGGATAAGAAAATGCGGATAAATTACTGACGTTTGGTAAGGAGTTTGATCTGGTTGTAAAAATAGACAATATAGTATTCAAGCTCTCCACTTATGGTCATTGTTGTCTATTAAAAAAAACAACAACAACGGATAGAGCGGTCATTACCTTAACATACTATTGCTGTTTCATTATTAAAAATGTCTTTTGTTGTTCGAAATGTGTGGTTTGAATTAAAGTATAGGCTGGCATAATTGGAATCTGTCTTGAACAAGCAGACAATCGAACATTCGTATTGTTGTGACACGCGTTAGAATCTTACCCTTTTTTGTCGTGATCTCCAATTGGATCGTTATCCACATTGTTTGCCCTGTTCTCCATTTATGGTCTAAATTTCGAAATTTTATAGCGAGTTCTTATAATAAATTGTGTTGGCATGGGAACAGAGTTGGGCGTTAGAAAAAAAAAAACCACTGGAGCATAAAGTTCTGAGTGAAAAAGACCGAACGTTCTATAATAAATTACACTGCTCCCGATCTGTAATCTCCAAGGTGGCAATAGTCCGTATATATTTACTTATTATGAAACAATATTTATAGCTTGAAAAGTACCACATACCTTAACAATAAAATGAACAGTAACATAAAAAATGGATAAACTGTTTGTTTCACTGAATCAAGCTAAGATCTCGCACGTGTGGCAGCGCTGCAAACCTGAATGGTTTCATGCTAAAACAGTCAGCGTACGGCTTGTGTTACATAAAAATAGCCACGTGCTATCGATCCTAGGCGCTGCTTACGTCATTGCTACTGCACATATTAATTTTGACATGACCAATTGATGCAATCCCTAACTGATAGTCCGATGATATGGGCAGCGGATTCACAATCTCAAAATTCTGAGTAAATACCCAAGGAAGTAAAATAAAATAACTTCCTTAAAGGATAAACTTGATTTTATTTGCATTACAAGTGATACTAAATTAGTATACAAAGCACAAGACATTTCTAAACAGACAAAAAATCGTGTTTTGAATACGAATCTGATCAGATAATCCATAACAGAGAACAGAGTATGCGATCATCCAACAACACAAGAAAAACAATAAGACGACAAAAATCGAAAACGAAAACATTGCCAACAACACTTGGTGGAAAAAGAAGAATCCCTTTCAATGTACACCACCAAATTTGAATATTTATGACAAAACTTTTTAATCGTATTTTGAACACTAAGTCTAACGGATATCAAAAGTAGGATTTCAGGGATATTTTCCTGAGATCACACCCTGACGAAAAATACGTTATAAATATATTTAATATAATGATGTAAGTATTTGAGACTTTACAATTTCTATGTTGTCCATCTACGAGTGAAATATTTGGTGCATGGTATAATGCACATGGTAACAAGGCGTTCAACTCCGCCCCCTAAAAACTGATATGAATCCCTCAATGGATATGTCAGGTAAGTAACAAGGTTAAGGATTACAATACCATACGCTCTAGTATTTATATATGAATTCGTTCCATCAAGTCTGTTCGTATGCATCCACAACGTTGATCATGACATATTATCTCTGCCCCAATACACTGTTTAATTCTCTTGCTCCAGAATGGGTTGTCAGGTCTTCGAACAACACGTGGAACACATGCTCCTCGTTCTGGAAGAAATACGCAATGTGGTTTCGGACCAAGGGTTTCTCGTGCAGATACTGATAGTAGCAGCAGCGACGTACAAAGCACGGCGAGATCAATCGTCCCCATGTCTAATGTACTTTTAACACTTTTTATTCTCTATGCACACTGTGTGAAAAGAAAGAAAATATGCTAAGTAGTCGAATTCAAATTGATTTAAAACAGTTGTTTTCCGTTGAAAATTTTGACTTGAATGCACCAGAAAAAGAAAACCACAAGCATTAACTACTCTATTAATTTGACACATAATTCAGCCTGGTGAATTCAAGTACGGATTAAGACGGTAGGAGGCCCTGAAACAATTTCAAAAGCGTCTCCTCTCCCTGACCCCCCCCCCCAAACACTACGTTGCTGGCCCATGGGAAAACTGCTCCATATGTTTTCAAGATTACCTTTAACTTAAAGTCGGCTACTCTGCTTTTGATGTCTTCTCTAAATGCGCAACACTTTCAAAGCGAATCACGTGGTATTGATTCAAATACGTTGGCTGCTTGCTAACACTCAACAATACTAATTCCCGGTTACAAAGTTCTAATTTTAGATCACTTATAGGCAAAGGAAAGTGGCAGTTTATCGACGTTTCCATTGAATATCCTGGATGAAATATTGTTGGACGATCCTTTAGAAACGATTAGGTCGCAATTTTTAAACGAAATTGTAAACTTTGAGAAACCTTATTATAAAACGTGTAATTGTATCATTTTCCTTCTTTTTCTGCCGTTTGTGTCAAATATGTTGGGTATATGTAATAAGTTTCCACACATTTTGTATAGGTTGATGTAATGTAATTGGAAACAATAAAGTATGATTCAGTCTTTACATTTTAATTGGTTCACTTTCAAAAGAGAATGTTGGTATATGATATAGGGAAGAAGAAAATTAAATTTACACTTATGTCTCGTTCATCAATTCCATCCTATAATGTTTCTAAATTGTTTTGAAATATTGAAATCTTCTGCTCCTCCTGGCCAATATATATATATCACCAAGGAGATTCGTATTCTACTTAGCACTGATACCTCTAAAATACTTGGCGACACGAAGGATTCGGCAGACAACCCGAGTATAATAAAAGACAACTGCGCAATTCGGCAGAGAACTCACTTAGAAGACATGACCATTCGATGCATCTAACAAATCTTATAAAATTAATCATTAATTTTCCATTGTAAGGTACAGCCGAGTAGGGGATGGATTGAGTGGGTGTACAGTTAATAACAGGAAAACAGAAACAGCCTGCACATACAGTCTTCAGAGATAATATGTAGCAAGCCTTCGAAACGGAATCTCTTATTGATACCTATTGGCAGTTTTCATCACCTGATCTGTCATGGTGGAGTTTTAAGATTGTGTACGATCTTGATTTACAACTGACTTAAAATAGATAAAGTTTATGCTTAATGAAAGCAAAGTGATTTTATGGGACGCTTACATATAATGGAATTGTTAGCAAAATGACAGATTGATTTATTTTGGTATAACGGTACACCAGCACTGTAAGGCTGTTTAGCGCCATGTTATATCATACAAAATACATATCTTTGCCCTCTGAACTGAGTTAAGATTGACTACACGCAACTGTGTATTGACCGAGTGAATGAATTCTATGGAGGGGGATTACCGCCATAATTCTATGCGTGTATTTTCTAATCTTCCTTGATGCATTATTGTAAATGGCTGCTTGCAAGTGCTACTTTCATAAATCTATCCATGTATATTGTATTCTCCATTGATGCAAATTGTATGTGGCAATCTTCAAGTGCTACTTTCCTTCTGCGTTATTGTAAATGGCTGCTTGCAAGTGCAACATTCATAATTCTAGTCATAAATTTTCTGTTCTTCACTGGTGTAAGCTGTAAATGGCTGCTTGCAAGTGCATAGATCTACTTTCCTTCTGCGTCATTGTATCTTGCAGTTTGCCAACTACTGAACTGATTCTGTAGTTTGTCGTATGGCAAACGCTATGTCAGTTATTACAAGTTTTAATATTCTATTTATAAACTTGCTATATAACAAGTTACACAGACTGCACCTTCTAAAATTATGATTATAATGTAGCATCAGGTATGTTGCAAGTTAGCATCACGGAAGTAGCATAAAATAATGCCTCATTATGACAACAGATGGCGCTGTGACACGTCAGTTTCGTACAATACGACTACTCCCCTGACCCTAACAACAAGAGTTTATACCACTTTATAGCATGTTTGGGCGTCTTATTTCAAATATCATTCGAATTATACTACTGTATTTCAGTCAGCTGATTTCTCAGAGTATTAACATTCGGAAGACATGTGGCCTGCAAGAAGCACAAAACAAATGTATCAAGCTGTATACAATTAGATGTACTTACACAAAGTTATATTTCTACTGACCCTTCCCACCCCATTTTTATTTGGACATTTTGTGGATATAATACTGTACTTTACCGTAACTGCACGGTCACAAAATAGCGTAGCCGCTTACAAGCAAGGTTTAAGGACCTAATTTGTTTATATGTTCTCATTCACAATGTTATCAATTTAGAACATGTTTATTATTTTAGAGTAATGCAGACTAAATTCTGCTTTTTGTATCAGTAAAGACCTCATAAGGTTTGAACAAATTGCAGATAATTGCACCTCAAGGACATACTTTCTCTTTCTTGTTTATTCACGAGAGAGAGAGAGAGAGAGAGAGAGAGAGAGAGAGAGAGAGAGAGAGAGATTACATTACAGAGATGAGGATTCTGTTTATTCTCTCATCCCTATGAAATTAATTTTTACTGTTAATCTGCAGTTTACAGTGGCAGTTTATATATATATATATATATATATATATATATATATATATATATATATATATATATATATATATATATATATAACAAGACGTAAAGTAAATATTCAAATTATACAGAATTCTTATATATATGTATGGTATGGATGATCATGCAATAGCCAGCATGTATTTTCACTAGTTGTCTGTGACAAGTATCTCATATCTCCAATTCCAAAACAACAGGAAGAGGCAAATGACTTGAAACAGGGACATCACATACAAAGCATATACTGTAGCATAGCTATATGGTACAAAAATATGAACTTATTTCATTATATAAGAAAATAAATTCTAACAGTATGAAATATATTTTCTATATCTAAACATAAAGAACATTTCCTTACAATTATGAGATGCTTTATTTCCACAGATATCAAACTGGAAACTACGTTCTTTATTATTATTTAAAATCGTATTCATCCATACATGAAGCGATATTAATAGTACAAATAAGATGATTGATTGTAAGGTACTTCACTGATAAAACATCAGACTCCTTTGGTAGGAATTATAAAAATATAATATGTTGAATACAAATAACGTTGCTACCGCTACCAGTAACCAGCTCAATTTTATTACGACCGCTACGATACAGTACCAAACTTGCTTGATACAGCTTGAGACATTTCGATATGAAATTAATTTAGTAGTTAAAAAAAGATTAATACAAATTTTTACATGTATCTTCTACAGATGTGATTGTTTTCTGATATAAGAGTAACACACACACACACACACACACACACACACACACATAATTTAAAAAAGAAAAACTTTAAAAGTTTTTAAGGCTACTAACAGCTCAGGCTGTTGTAGCATTCATCCCCCACCCTGCATAAACATCTTCATTTTTTTGTCTGTGATTTTATCATTATTTTATCCTGTTTATAATATAAGTTAATATTGTCATGATACAAAAAATATCAGCACATTACAACTATGCAATAAAGCAAAATAAATAAATTAAAGCTATATACAGTCCTGTGTTTAACTTTTCATAGGAAATATTAGAGAAAACTAAATGTTTAATGTAAACTGGCATTCATAAAAACAATATTGTTAGATGAATTAGTCTAAAGCAAAAATTATCATACATGTAGGTGATTATAATGAACAAATACTTGGATTGTCTTGTTACATTGTTCTTATAGATCTATTTACCAATCCCTTTTGTTTTTACTTTCACATGAATAAAACATGAATAAAGACAAACCTTTCACACAGTTTGAGTTTGGATTGGACATACATTCATAATTGCAAATTCTGAGGAATTAAAACTGTAAATTCTGGATTGGCCGAGACTCATTTCCGTTTGTATACCACATACATTTGTAAATTATGCCTCAAGAACAGTCAGGTTATATTCCCTGGTGACTGTTTCAAGAATTAACCACAAGAAACATTCCATTACTGGATTTTTATTCAATATATAGACTGTACCAAAATGTTCAAGTTTTGGGAAAAAAATTTTGTTGAGGGCAATAAAATAAGTTGTTTGCACTTGCTATGAGCAAAAAACCATGAAAAGGATTATATTTTAATTGCTAATTTGTTATTTCTGATGCTTTGACCGTCACAAAACTATTATATTTATGAACCTGAAATGAAATTTTAAATTTGGCCTGTTATCCCTAATATATATTCCTCGGAACAATGGATAAGGTAATTTCATAATTTAAATGACTTAATCACTCAAGAGAGAGAGAGAGAGAGAGAGAGAGAGAGAGAGAGAGAGAGATTCATAAGTTAGTTTCTTCACAGAATAATAGAAACGACTAGACAGAGAGAGACTGCAGTTGTAAGATATCTGATCAGAAAGTAATAGCTACTTTATAAGCATGCAAAACATTTTAATGTGAGTTACAGTCCCCCAAGTACTATTCCTCAGAGAAGACACAAGACTGGGTTTCAGAAATTGAAGCCACACAAGTACCAGTTTGTTACTTTGTGAAAAATGGGGTCATTATGAGAAAATGAAGACCACCTGATGTACCTGCTGATGATGAGTGGTCACTGAGCAATCAAACTGTTGTTCCAACGTCATATAGACAGGAAATTCATAGTCTAGCCCATAAAACTACATAAGTTGGTCATTTTGATGTCAGTAAGACTTACCACAAGATCCTGAATCACTTTTATTGGCCGAAAATTAAAAGTGATGTTTATAAGTACCATAGATTTTGTCACACTTGTCATATGGTAGGAAATTCCAATCAGAAGATATCTAAGGCACATCTGCAACCTATTCCTGCATTTGACCATTTGACAAGTCATTTAGCAGCAAAATGGTAGACTGTCGGTCCTTACCTAATATCAAGTCACTCAACCAATATTTGTTGACCATAATGTGTGCGTCCTCAAGATTTCCATAGGCTATTCCTTTGAAGAATATTAAAGCAAAAACTGTTTTAAAAGTTTATGCAATGTTTCTAGCACTTGTTTTCTTATCCAAATCTGTCCAGCAATTTTATGTTTAATTATTTCCAACAACTTATGCATGAATTAGACATCCAACACTTTAATTTTTCTGCCTATCACCCTGAAAGTCATGGGGCTAGCACAAGACTGTCCGAAAACACTCTCACCTACCCAGGATACATGCATACAGTTATATTGAATCAAACCTTAAAATAGACAGTGATCAGTAAAATCCTGCCTTGTATAATTATCGAGTAAGATCAGGCGAGTTTTTCCCCATGCTGGTAATTATGACCAAATGAAAGACCCCAAGACTACCCTAAAACAGCAAAAGGATGTCCCAAAACACCCTCAACTACCCAGGATACATGTAGGCAATTAAATAAAATTAAACCAAATAAAAAGACAGTGATCAGTAAAATTCTACCCTGTATAATTATTGAGTAAGATCAATAGAGTTTTTTTCTCTTGTTGAAAGAAAGACCCTAAGACTGTCCCACAACATGCTCATCGACCCAGGATACATGTATACAATTACAATAACTTAATGAAATATGCAGTTTTGGTGCATTCTCTCTCTCTCTCTCTCTCTCTCTCTCTCTCTCTCTCTCTCTCATCATAGATAATTCACTAAACTACTTTTATATTGCAAAGAGCAGCACACTTAATAAGTCAGAATCATGTGTCACTACATTCATATTTCAAACATTCCTTTAAAGGTTTTTTTTAAAGAAAAAAAACAACTCTTTAACGTGACAGACAGCAGCTGAATAATTAGAACCCCATGGTACTATATTTATAATTTTAAAATCCTTGAACTAATTTATTATTTTTGATTGGTTTGATAATGGTAAGAATTACAATAAATAAAAGTAAAATCTCCTGTAACATTATGTCTTTTGTTTCTGACTGCAAACCAGTTTTACAGCTCTTTTTAATTTTTATTAATTTGTTTTATAAATGCATTCAAAGGTTGAGGTTCTGTACATTAACAATGCAAATTAAGTGTTGGAAAACAATCGTACAATAAATCTAATACTTCTAATCGCAAGCAAACATTTTTATCTTGATACGGACATGACTTACCACAACTTGTTTATTTCGGCTCTTGCGACAAAATATGTTCCAAAATGAATATTGTAATAAGAATAAGAAAACCTTAAGGAATACTTAAAATTTTTAAATGTCATTTTATCCATAAACTTTTTTTATGTGCTATTGATGTTGCTTGGAAATATATTATTTTCGCCGGAGCTTCTGTACAATAGTGTCTCAGGAAAAGATGTATCTGAGGTACGTCAAAATGGTACGTACAATACGAGGCGTCCTCTGATTAAAGCTCGTTAAGAAGAGTACGATGGAATGTATCATTGTCATTTCTGATCCTTACTTTGCTAAAATAACTAATGTTTCCAAAGTAATGAGAGATATCACTAAGAAGCCAAATTGTTAAACGGTGACAGTAAATACTTAAGTGCGTCAAAACTGGGGTTGAAGAAGATGGACCACCCTGCTGTATTGTATGCGTTTTTGTTTTCGTAAGGTGCTTTAAATCATTTAGATCTTCGAGAAAGCATATGGTTTTAGAGAACGATAAAAACTCCGTTGCTAACATACACCTTAAAAATAGCAACTGAAAGAGTTACAATGTTTATCGACACAAAATGAATGCCCTAAAGTTCCGTGGGGAGCATTAATCATTTCTGGTAAAGCAAAAACTTTAGAAATTTAGAGCGCCGTCTGTTGTCATAATGCGATGTTCATCTTTTGTATGCCATTATGACAACAGATGGCGACACGAGTTGGACAACAAAGACGATACTGATAAATGTTTTTATTTACATTGTTGCAAGGACAAATCTGTATGAAAACAGCAGTTTGAATGATGTAATTGTAATATGGCGAGTTTACAAACAGAATATGCAACACTTGTAATAACTGACAGCGTTACTATACGACAAACTACAGAATCAATTCAGTAGTTAGCAAATTGCAAGATACAATGACTCAGAAGGAAAGTAGACCTAAGCACTTGCAAACAGCCATTTACAGCTTGCATCAATGAAGAATACTAGAATTATGAATGTAGCACTTGAAGCAGCCATTGACAGTAATGCAGAAGGAAAGTAGCTCTTGCAAACTGCAACGTACAATTTGCATCAATGAAGAATACAATATATATATATATATATTGAATCAATTATGAAAGTAGTACTTGTAAGCAGCCACTTACAATAATGCATCAAGGAAGATTAGAAAATACACACATAGAATTATGGCGGTAATCCCCCTCCATACCAATCTACCCTTCAATGGCCAAAACGCGTTCTTTGGCGTCACACTTCCCTTTCCTGCACTTTGAATTCAACATTCACCGGCCAAAACGCTCGGCGAGGACTACAGGGTCACACACTCCCTCCTGCCCTCCTGCCCGCTTGCCCGCCTGCATACTCTGCCTCTATATCTGACTGACTGCTTTATATTCTCAAAAAACAATTGAATGTATGTATGACAGCTTGCTTTCGACACAGAAAGGATATTTTGCTCAACACATGTTTTTCCTTAAAATCGCAATGTCAGTAATAATAACAATAATAGTAGTACTAGTTGTTGTTATCATATATAACCACAACAACAACAACAACAACAATTATTATTATTATTATTATTATTATTATTATTATTATTATTATTATCTTAGCAGGGTTAAAAAATGCAGTGAGGCAAGAACAGTCAGTCCAATTTCCAGCAATTATTTAAAAGTCGTTCTTTGACAACACACAAAGCTATCACTTAGATAAAGATGAAAACATCTATAGCTGTATTACATGTTTGTTGGAAAACAATGTGGCCGATAGCGCAATAGTGGGTAAATGACATCATAAAGTATTTATAGCTCACTGAACAACCCTTTTGGTTTGTATTGATTAGTTTTATACCCTTATTTGTATGTTAGATAAAGAGCTCTATAAATAAGAAATAAATGGACTTAGGACTCATTGATAATTACCATGGGGGTCAGCCCACTAAATATTTCTTGTATATTACTTACATGACACTAGGAGTCCTAGAGATGACAGTGCCATTATAGTACATTAGCACACACTAAAACTTGTCAGGAGCTAACTTGCATTTTTGACAATATTTCTTCATTACTTTACCTGTGCGTTTCCGTCACACTGCTTTAAAAAGGATAAGAAAAGCATCTCAGAATAAATAATGGCTCCTTCCCCATTATCTATGGTAAAACAACAGTCCCTGACATGTATATTTCACAGTGAGATACACAGCCAAACAAAATCTCTAAATTTAGATGGAACTACTTGTCTCCACTCCCAACCGGAACCCTTTATTGTGGTCTGACCCCACATGTCCTGAGTCCTGAATTACGCAACACGGTGAGTCGAAATGAGGGAAACTGCAATGTTTCATTAACTTCATATAAATGTAGACCATATAACCTGATAAAAAGACTTTAGAATCCTTAAATCTTAGAATCCATTATAATCTCCTAAAATAAATAATTATGAAAAATTCAAAGGAAAACTCTAAATTCTTGTGTTAATCATGTCGGAAATTTTAAACATGATATTCAATGTTTGAATTATAGAGAGTACGAATTATTACATTCAGAATGGTGTACATGTACATTTGACATACACATTATACTGTATGAACGATTCCAGATTAAACCATTTGCTTCAAGATTGCTAGATGATTACATCATTGTCATTAATTCCACAGTCCACCCATTTTTGATGCAGCAGGTCGCGGGTTCGAACTCCGGCTGAGTCATACCAAAGACTTTAAAAAATGGCACTAGCAGCTGCCTCGCTTGGCGCTCAGCATTAAGAGGTTATTGTTAGGACTGGTCGGCCTGGTCTCAGGATAATGTAACTGGGTAGGACATGATGCCACATGTCTGCGGCAAGATGCCCCAGTGCTAGACATCACCGCAAAGCCGCTATTTGTTACGTTTGCAGAGGATTTGGTGTAAGTAGACGCGACAAGGGTCTGTAAATACATGTACAAATTTACGTTCGATATGAACTAACACTAGAAAACGTACAAATCTCCATAGAAACCCATTATATGCATTTTTCCAAAGTACTGTGAATATTCCAAAGACATTGGCTGACCCGCCTTTATTGTATTAAAGCTCTCTCTCTCTCTCTCTCTCTCTCTCTCTCTCTCTCTCTCTCTCTCTCTCTCCTTTTGTTTATATTTCTCTCCCTCTCTCGTTGATGCTAGGAGTGTGTTTGGTGGTGCTTAGCATGCAGGCTTTGTGTTCTATTTGCTCAGACAAGTGAAATCTACACACAATTCTTGTAGCTAAATCAGTTAACGCATTGATTTTCTTAAATCTTTTCGAAACATATTAAAAGTTCCGAATGAGTTTCCGAATAGTGTTTGTTAAATAAATGGGGATATAGACGAAATGTTAGTTAGTACCCACTCTGATCGACTGCGGCCATTAAAATTCTACACCACCACTGTTGTCATGCGGATACATGCGTCCATTAATAATAATGTAGCGGAATACTTCCTCGGCTACACCACCCCGAGTCTCGCTGCCTCAGGTTCTTTACGATAGGTCTTGTATTTGGAGTGATACCGCGCTGAATCTGTCTGAGGACTGGCGCTCCAGAGTGTGACAAATTTCTACCTCAGCGGGATACCGTCTTATTCTTGGCTTCTTATCGCCGACTGTGTCGCAGTCTTTGTCGCAGTCGCCGACTGTGTCGCAGGGTCGCCGACCGGTCTTCCTCTGGTCGCCGACTTGGTCGCACGGCTGTCGCAGAGTCGCCGACTGTGTCGCAGAGTCGCGTCGCTATCCGATCGAGATCGACAGAGAGAGAGAGAGAGAGAGACGACAGTACGAAATGATGAAAGAAGACTTATCCTCAGTCAAAACGTGTATTACCGCAAGACCTCTGCGTTTCTTGGACGAGCCTTGTAGCGCCGGGCTTTTGGTCGAGGAAAGACCTCGTCCCTACTCATTTCCGCTTCCCTTGCCTGGCTTTCTCCTGTCCGACGAAATACGACCAAATGTGCTTGCTCTGGCGGGGTGGTTATACTGCTACACTTACAGGGGACGTCTTCACACTATACCGCTTCCTAACACACCACCGCTGCAGCCACAGTTGGCCCGTATATATACCCAGGTGGAATCACGTTACCAAAAACTAAGATATTAGATGGCACTACAAAACCCGCCAAGCATTTATTATCATAACATAAACTTTAACAAAACGAAATATTAAATGACGAAACGAAAATTAAAGTCCATGGGGTTTCTTCGTTAAAATAATAATAATAATAATAATAATAATAATAATAATAATTTATTTATTCAGGATGACTTAATTAGTTGGAAGCTCGATAACATATAATCTAATTAGTAAATATCTACAATGTAAATATGAACTGTATAAAATAATACAAATATGACAGAAGTTACTACAAATTATACAAGATTAATATTCTGTGTTCACATAAATATATGATACGTACAAATGTTATGCCTTTATAAAATCAGGGTTCTCCCTAAAATATTTGAGAGGCGTAATTTCGTACAAAGGGAAACAGTACATGCTTCTTTAAGACCATGATCCAAGCTGTCCCATTAAACTTTATCGACAATTTGATAACATAGAATTTTAAATGGGTTGAAGAAACAGAAATAAAAGAAATGGGAGAAAATGCTATTTTTGGAATGATGATTCTGAAACCGGAGGAATTCTTGAAGAATGGCTATTTTAAAGGTTAACGTTTGGTACTAGAAGCAATAATTCTTAGAGAGAATGATTTATCTACATTAAAAATAATTTGATAGAAGATAAAAGAATACAAAACCTTCTATACATAAATTATTATAAAACAATCAAAATTACGATATTGTCAATCATAATTAAAGATTACATCTACAGTTAGCAATAAATCTAACAAAGATTCATAGATCAGTTATATTCGATCAAGAACCGTGGTTAAAATCATACATTCAACTTAATGCAATACAAAAAACCAACAAGTAAGTTTAAAAACAAGTTTTGAAAAAATGAATAATGCAGTCGTCATAAAACAGACGGAAAGCTTAAGAAAGAGAACTAATGTAAAAATACAAAGGATATTATATGAAAATATAATATAAGTTAGTTTAAAGAACTAGAAAATGTAATTAACCAACCCAGTGTTTTATGGCTTTACAGTACGAGAAGAAAGTTACAGATGTATGGCCTTTACTACAACAGTTTAAAGGATCAGCACGGAGACAAAATGAAGCTATTAATACGGATACAGGCACTTTGTGCATTAATGTAAAAAAAGACAACTTCTATAATTTTGCAAAACACTATATACAGTTTTACGACAAAGCTATAACAAAAATGATAATACGTATGGAATATCATGCTCTTACAGTAAAGTTACAGGACTGTTCAAAGATGAGATGAATGGCATACCACTGCAAGAATGTTGTAACCTCAGACATAAATTGTATTCTTTTAGAACTGATATAGCGGAAGACAAATATACAAGGGATTTAAGAAACATGTTAAAAGGAAACTGAGTTAAGACATGTACAAAGATTGTTTGTTTATCCAAAGTACTAATAATAAAGAAATGAATTTAATTAAATCATACCATGACGAAATTTACAATTTTACGATAAATAATGTTTCTCTTTGAGTACTTTACCTTGTGGATATTAAATTAACTAGTTAATTACTGTTAATTAGTGGTTTGATCTGATCTCCTTCTTCCTTGTAAGCAAACGGTTATTCTAGCCTCATTAAACGCTTATTTCTTTTCTTTTCTTGTAGTTTTTCAGCTGTTTGATCTTTAATAATTGTTATTACTACATAATTCCATGCACATTTTATCTTTAAAATAAATGACTATTATTAATCTAGTAGTTTCAGGAAGATCTTTAATGACAGAGGTATACATTTGTATTATTACCTTTATAGTCCATAATATAATATCGCTGAATGCTAGCATCATTAAGTTAGTTGGCTATATTCGTTATCATCTAAACTATCACGATCATATATAAGAAATGTAAATTATTTCCTAGTATACACTGTTGTATATTTAATTTGAATTGTGTGTTTGACCTTTGTCCGTATATGAGGGTAGGAAATTGGGCCTACTTGACTAATTTTTTAATTTGAGCTTAGGACTTCTGTTTTCTATCTGATTTTTGTTAGGATATTTACTTAAGTTTAAGCTCAAGGCCTGGCCTTATTTACCAGTTTGATATTTTCCGGAAGAGAACTTGTTTGCGAATTTGATGGGAAAATTACCTAACATCCTGGCCATATTATTGTGCCTTAGGTTTTTATATAAGGTTATGATAAACACAATTATTTATTCCTGTTTTAATATTAGTCTAGCAGAATCACTTGTAGTTGTGTTCAGATATAACTTGAAAGGAATTATTTAT
Source organism: Megalonaias nervosa (assembly GCA_016617855.1). Lineage (NCBI taxonomy): Eukaryota > Metazoa > Mollusca > Bivalvia > Unionida > Unionidae > Megalonaias > Megalonaias nervosa. The sequence goes on from JAECUM010010191.1 coordinate 26,805, forward strand.
TTAAATTATTTACTGGAATTACAAAGTGCTTATAGACATTTCGGACTAAAACACTAGTTTGGGATTATTGAGGACTCATTCAAAGACATTCTGGATTATATCATTGTGATATAATAACACTATTGGTATATCAGCACATTCAAGATTCTTGGAATTCATTCGGAACAGGGGCCCCGAGTGGCCGAGTGGTCTAAAGCGCTGATCGTTACGGATCACTGCCATCTCACCTCTGTCTGCGTGAGTTCGAGTCCAGGCTCGGCTAACGTGGGTATGTGAGAAAGCCTGCCAGTAGCTTCTCGTGGGGCGGTGGTTCTTCTCGGGATTTTCCAGGGTTCTTCCTCCACCATTAATACTGGCCGCCATGTATAGCCTATCTTGTGCTGAAAAATGGCGTTAAACCCTATAACAACAACAACAACAATCATTCGGAACATTCAGTAAGTTTGGACTTCTAATTAGGATTCCTCGGGATTTAATTTACAACACTGTAAGTAATTTTCACTTTGTATTCTAGTGAAATAAATTGTTGAATTTTACAAAACTTGTTCGTGTTGCTTCTTTCTGTTTTTCTTTCTTTCTTCTTTCTGACTATAGAGTCCTAAAAACACTAATATGTGATCCTAGCCACTTATCTAATTTGTCACAGAGATCTGTTAGATATATTCTTCTCCTTTTGAGCCTACCTCTTCTCCTTTGCCTCTATTTATTCACAGATGAGGTAGCAGCTGCTTCTACCTAGTAGTCCTTCCTGCCCAGCCTCCACAGAAGTATCACCACTTTGTTTTAACATTTCCCCCTACATGTCTGCCATATCCTAAATGAGCCTGTTTCATGTGGTGTGTCACTGGGTAGAGAAACATTCCTCCAAAGAGATTGAACACGGTCTCTCTGTCTGCAAACAGATTCCCTCGGATCTACTCTTTGACTTCTTTCATTTTATTTTCTTCTCCTTCTCCTTTTTTCTAAAATGCAATTTGATAATGCAAGTCTTATAAGGATTCGACAGATAATTACAATACCATATACTTTTTACATTCTGCTTCGATCAAATCTAGTGAAACTTTGTCTTTCTTCCATTTATAACTCCACACACAATCACAGTATTAGGTTCTTTTAGACATATGTATTAGCTTATTAAATTGTAAAACTGTTTCTGATATTGTCGTTTCTAGAAGAGAATAAATTGTAATTGGTTGTTCTAAATGTTCACCTGTGCATCAGAAACAAAATAGATACAAATGTTTTCATCTACTTTCATTTATCTATAGTTAAATTCCTTGCTGATCAGTTGCTAATTTATGTCCTGTTCCATGCAATACAGTATAGCTTGTGCTTCATATGTCCAGTCATAACAGACGGCGATCAGAATAAACATTGCTTAAACTAATATTAGCAATTCATGTGTCCTTTATCTTTTAATGGAACCATTCATCAAGGAAAGAATTAGCTGTGTTATTAAATTACTAATCTAAATTTATACCCCTTTGAATAAATCATGTTAGGTAGCCCTTCCACAGCAATCAGTTTTGTTTGTAATGCTGGATTGAAGTAAATCAGTTTCTCTATCGCAAGACTGATTTTAAACTCCTTTTAAGCTCGTTCTTGATGAATTAAATATTACATTTCTTAAGGATGTGTTAACCACGATATAAAAAATTCTCTTCTGATGCAATCATCAAAGAAGGAAATTCCATTTCTGTCCTTATTGCTTATATAATTAACTATTCAATCAGAAACAATTGTATTGGACTGGAAACAAATATTCTCCAGTTCATAATCTTTCTTTGCGCCTTCTGAAACTTGAAATGCTTTGTACGGTGTTATTATGAATCTCAGATCCTGAGTACGAACAAAAGTATGCAACAGACAGTGGTGTGCAAGTATCAGAAAATCGAGTGGAATCAATGAACTGAATTGTTACTATACCTCTTTGTTGTTCATTAGTCGATCATAAACTTCGTTTTCAGTGTTTGTTCATTATGCCTCGCTCTATTTTATTTGTTCTCATAGAAATGGGTCACCACAATAATTTAATTGTCATGTTAATGCTTTAATCATTAAACTTGCAAAATATCGTCACTACAAAAATGTTGTAATCATTCAGTTTAATAATATTACCATGACCGCAATAAATAATTATGTCTTTAATCAGCATTCTTCCAAAATTGTTGAAAACTTAATTATTTTCTTCTTTTTAACCTTTTAATAAAATGATATAAAAAAAACACTAAATGGTGCAATCAAAACATTTGGTACCATTCTTGGTATTGCATCTTGCAAATATTGTTCACGTTTTATGCAACTTGGAGTGTGTGTAATACAATGATGTTCTGGATTAAGTGACTTAACAACCTGTGGTATCTTTTCTTGTTTGCGAGGATTTATACCTTTCCCATATGTTGCCATGTTATTTATTTTGTTACATTTTTATAACTTCTTCTACGCGCCTGATAACTCCTCAAAGACATTTCTATCCCAAAATAAAACACCAGCGCCCATTACAATTGCAATAAAAACATACTCGTAAGTTCTCTGTTTGTCAGAAGTTTTATACATATCATTCAGTTTGCGTTGACTACGTTTACATAAAGTGGAACTTTCGTCGGGATAAGTAAAACTATATAGGGGAAAACTTCACCTAAATTATGTAAATTCTGGCTGACCGAATCTATCATTTATGGAATCAAGTCTGTCTGCACAGTTTTCGTTAAACTTAATCGTTTCTATCAGCATTTCCTAAAGGTACATAATCATGTCTTCTTCTTCCTTTATCATCTCTATAAGATGCAAATAATGTGAACAGATAGCGATTTCCTGTGATTGCTAAAAGCATTACCAATTGCTCCTCTGATTACTAGTGCTGCAATTGCCATTTAATGATAGTAAATTTGTATACTGTCTCCAGTTTGTTAACTTAAATCTAATCGATCAGGAATGTTATCTCCAACACCTCGGATTGAAAAAAATAATGTATAGCCGTCTTCTCAATAATATGTGTTTCTTTTTCTAACAATTACCTATAGCTACTGAGACATCATGATTTAAGTTAGTAATTGTCATTAATCCATTATAAAATTCAAATCCATCTGAGGCTTTGATGTATAAGGTTTAAACGTTGAGTGTAAACCAGTTCGATATATTGTAAGAACATTTGTGTTAGTTTGATCCATAGCTATTTAACGGTTCTTCTTTTATCTGTACCCTGTAACTGACAAACGATGATGATTATGTAATAATCAAGAGATATCAAAATTAAAAAATTAAAAGTATTTATTTCTTGTGGTCCATAATCTTTGTCAACACTAACATTCAACTATGCTTTCCCTTGTGTTATAACCAACAGGGAACTACTCGTATATAACGAACATAAGAAAAGTAATATAGTTCTAGGTATTTCAACGTTAAATTTATATTTAGGTTCAGTTTAGTTAATGCCGTCTGTACCTAGTTTTCTAAAGATGCTCTAAGTAAAGCAATTCTTTCACTCAATGCTACAATATGTTTATGTGATTGATTCTTAAATTCAGCTGCTTTTCTTGTTATCGTGTCCTATATCACTATTAATTTCTTCTTTAATTTTGTTTTCATCTATCTTTATGATTGGTTCTGGCAAAGTCTGATTGATAGCTGTTCATTTGTTATTAGCTCTCCTTGTTGTAATATCTTTCAAATTGTTATCTCCCAAAAGACTCCAAAAGTCCCTCAAAGTGTCTTTGGACAAAAATACTAGTAGCTGCATCAGTTAATTTAATCATGTTCTTGTCATCTTTGTCTGAGTATTTTCAAGTTAAATCGCTGGAACCTCTCAACGATATTAGCCGATCTGTTAATGATATGTATGTCATTTATTTAATATGAAACGTGCAAATTAATTCGCATTAGTTATTATAAAGATATCTGTATTTTGGCATAGTTTTCTATCCTCATCTCTATTACTGATATTTAACGATAGTAATCGTTTCTTCTGCCACCAGTGTAAACGTTAAGTCGATAGCATCCCCAACCAGTGAAACTAAGAAAACAATGTTTTTTCTCTTCTTCTTGATCTGTTTCCCAGTAAACAGGTTGTTTCTTTTGTTATTGTTTTGTTCTGTATCATTAAAGTCTGTTTTAATTGTTTTCCTTTTTAACGTGTCGTCAATGCTTTCTTGTACCACGCCAATATTGGTAAGAAGTTCTTTATCTGTATTTACTTAACTTTCTGTTTGTTTTTATTTGCTCGCCTTTTTTAATCCCAGTCGATAATTCATTTTTGAGACCTACCAAGTCCTGTTGTTTTGAACATTTTGATTTATTGCTTAAGTCTGAACAAGGATAAACAGCATGTTGTTTTCTAACAGTACATTAACTCACAGTAAATTAATTCTTAGGGCTTCTATCTTTATACTGATTTATTCAAAGTCACGCTTTCTCTGTAATCGCGAAAGACTGTCAGGATAGCTCTCAACTTTCACACCAGTTTTAAACTCATTAAATAAACCTTTTTAATATTCTCATCATTGTCTTTTGTCTCATTATTTAATGGCTGAAGTTGGTTATCGTCACGTGATTGAAGAATATGTTAAAGAACCTGCTTCTTAACACCCTAGTCAAGAAGATACTGTTAAAATATCTCCTGTTCCAGATAATCATCATATGAAAAGTTTGTCAAATGATCCGTTTCCAACCTCTCGCCAAACAGTTCAACAATTCATTGTTTCTGAATACAAACGAATTTATCAAACATAGTTTAAAATAGATGAAAGGCAAGATAATGCAAATAAACCTCGTTTATTTATTGATAATGCAACATTGGGTTACCAATTTTTTTCAATAGATAGGTGAAAGTAAGATTCAAAGTTTTTTAAAGGGTAAAGCAAATTAAATATTTTATCTAACTCTATCGACAAAATAGAACGTAGAAGTGCTTGTTATGTTTCTAAGACTGGATTAAAGAAGAAGATTTCTGGTATCCAACAGAAAATCGACCATCCTACGTTATTTACAACAGCCTCTATGGCCAGACGTTACTGCCAGAGAAAGGACAACAGTGCCCGAGGAAACAGAACTGCAGGAAATCAACACAAATGAAACAATTAACGAGGATGTTAAAGAAGCAGAAATTTTAATATATGAATACTTCCTAACTATAGCAGATAAACAACATCCTATATTATTTATGATGCTAGAATAAAGAGAAATAATGGTTAATGCCGGGAAAGTAGTTATTTAAAACGTGTAAACTGTGAAAGTAGACCTTCATGTGCCTGACAAAACGAAACATATATAGAACATGCCATTGCTAAAGATAATGATCCATCCAATAATTCTTAACTGGAAGAACCTTTGCAAACAAAGGAAATTAAAAGAGCACAAATAGCTGACCATGCAACAGATATATAAACTAACTAAAGAAAAATTATAGACAAAAATTCGTAAAGTCTGAGAAAAGTTATTATTAGGTGGAAAGTTTTAAAATATAATACAAAGAAAAAGTTTCAAGAATTGCTACTGTCTGTTTCTTATAGCTATTGATATGATGGTAGCAACTCTTGGCCTAACCGTCGCAAAATTTTAAAATGATTTACTGTAAGAACTAGTGGCGGTAGTGGAAATGGGGATTCATTCATTGATACGTTTAAAATGGTATGAAAATAAGTCTGCGTATTGGTTTAACTTAGCTAGAATTGACTGGTATAAGACGGCTTTTAACATCGGTCGGAAAAAGATTTCTTTAATAGCTGATAATGCATTGCTAATTTGTTAATTATCGGATGGATTAACTTGTTTCCTGGTCGTAACAAAATCAGAATGGTTGAAGATCAAATAGTCCATTAACTAGCTAGATAATCTGTTAATTTATTTCAAAAATGTCCTACAAACATTGACATATTAATAAATACTTTTTATTTGTTTCATGTTCTGTGTATTTTAAATCAATAGGTATATTAGTTGTGGGTGACATAAACATGACTATGTAATTCTTATTCAACCTTATATTCTTTGTTGTCTGTCTTTTGACGAATTGTTGCTGACTGTTTATCAGCTGATTGCATAATTTTCTGTGTAAGGTATTAGCATGTCGTAAAAGAGATTTACTACATGATGATCCATATTTCCTGCTTTAAATTCAGTTGCTATTCCTTGGTTTAACTGGTGCATCAAACCGTGTTACAGGACAATGGTAAGGTGCTCTGCTTGTTAGCGTGTTCAATCTGAATGTCGTAATTTATTTATATGAAAACATTTAGATTTCCTTCATATAGTGATCTTGAAATTAATAAAATTGGACGATATGCATTGACTTTTTATCCGATGATTATTATTTACTCATAGGAATTGTAGGGGGCCCTTGACCTGTGACTCTGTTGTTGAAACAATTATTTTGAGTATCAGTGTGTTGTAATAGCAGTAATTCTGAAGATCACTGGCCCGGGTTTAGCTCATAAAATGTTTGACGACCATTAACCCAGGTTTTTCTTTTGACAACAGGCTTTTTTCATGACTGATTTGACGACCACAGGTCCAGGTTTATTTTCATAAAGTTGTGTCCTAGGTGCCGCACATTTATCTCATAAAAAATTTGACGACCACCAAACCAGGTTTTTTCTCATACAAAATTTGACGTTCACTGTGCCAATAATTTTCTAATAACAATTTTGAAGGTTGGTGGCCTAGGTGGTTCAAAGTCGTGGGCAAAATATGGATAAAGAGGGATTAGTGGTCTTGGTTATCTTAGCAAAATTTCGAGGACCAGTGGCCTGGGGTAATGGTCAACCAGTGGCCTGGGGTAAAGGTCAAGTAGTATAAAACCACTGAACCAGGATCGACATATTGTCCACCACTTTTGAATAAAGTGAGATGATTAAATTTGTACGAATGCTTCAACCATGAATGTATTAAGACACCATAACACATGCTGACGGTGCATGCGATGCACACCGCAATCGTTTTATTTAGCTTTCTCGGAGGGGTAGACTTAAAGTTGAGCAAGCTTTGTCCATCAAATGTAGAACACTATCAGTGCACAAATGAAGAAATGTGGTCATTTTATGCAAACGGAACTACGAATCTCTCCCCCACTTTTGAAAAAACAAAACAAACCCTAATCCACCCCTTGGCTGCACCATCAGCATTCTTTTACACGCGCAACATACTTTCAACTCACCTCGCATTAATGTTCATTTCTATTTTAGCAATTTGGGATATTCCATTAATTTGTGACAAAATGTTTATGGGGCTAATTGAAAATATCGACAGTTTCAACATGGGGAAAAATATATGTAAGAAACACTATTGTTCCTAGTAAAATTTTTAAAACTGTCTCACTTTGATACGCAAGAAATGCAATGAAGCGTCTGGCTAATGATCTATGATATACTTCATAATGAGATATTGCATAGCACCCATACCCCACAAAAATTCAATGTATCCATCCGCGCAAGATGTGTTAACAAAACAAAAGTTCATCATTTTCGCTTGAAAACAATCATGAAGTTGAAACAATACACAATTTGAAGCCTTGTATTTTCAAGCTAGATTTCTTGAAGTCGCTATTCTTTTTATTTTTTTTTTAAATTTCGGAGCTTTTTTTTTTCGAGACAGTAATGCAGCCGATAATCGCATTGGCAGAAAATGGAGATAAAAATGCATGCAGATTGACTGTGTTTGCCTTTGAAATAGTATATAATAAAAATAGTATATAATGAAAATAGTATATAATAAAAATAGTATAAAAATAGTATATAATAAAAATAGTATATAATAAAAAGAAAATGTTTTTAGTTTTTTTAGTAGCAGATAGGAGACAATAACTCACGACCTCTCTGGTGGCTTAAGTGGTTAGAGCGTCCGCCTCGGATGCAGGAGGTTGGGGGGATTCGAACCCCGGCCGAGTCATACCAAAGACTTATAAAAATGATACTTGCAGCTGCCTCGCTAGGCGCTCAGCATTAAGAGGTTAGTATTAGGACAGGTCGGCCTGGTGTCAGGATAATGTGACTCGGTGGGACATGATGCTTCATGTGTGCTGCATATGCCCCAGTGATATATATCAGTATAAACTGCCACACTGCAGACATCGCAGCATTATGACTAAGCAATTGTTAAAGCTACGTTAAAATTCCAAAACACACACACACACACACACACACACACACACACACACACACACACAGAGTCACACACACACAGTAATTCACTAGTAAAGTGGAAACGTTTTGTATTGATTTTCGTAGCTTTGGCACTCGTGACAATACAGCATTTTCTGTTCACTCATGAAACATTTCCTTGAATCCACTAAAAAAAATTGCAGATGCCTTCTATGTACATTTGTATCTGTGTTTTTAAAAAAAAAATCCCAGAGGATGTATGACTCTCGATTATACCTTTTTGATCTGTGTAATTCATAGTCGGTCAAGGCTATATACATGACAGCCGTGTACGTTGTTATGGAGAGGGGAAACAAAACCGGAAAAAGATAACGTATATTCTGATCACAAGACCGAATGATACATAGTTTCTGCAAAACTTTACAACAGTTCTGAAATGTTACAAAAATGAGACCATCATATCTAATCATGATTTAGTTTCAAAGAAAATAAATTTAGAAAATTTTAATGTGTTCCCATTTTTATTTATTTTGGGAAGAGAAGCATAAAGTTTGTATAATAATAATAATAATAATCCTTACATCGATTGTGAATCACAGGTTATATATATGGACATGTTTCATGTTACCTTTAAAAATGTATAATAATATTAATAATAATTCTTACACCGATTGTGGATAACAGGTTATCTCTGTGGACATGTTGCACGTTACCTTTAAAATAGTGATACATGAACTTCCATCAGTTTATCTGAAACAAGACTGTCCGTTAGTAATAACTAAAATATTATTCACAAGAGAATGATGCATGGAAACGACGTTCGTGCATATAGCAAATCCATACGACGGTCGTGTATATAGCCATTCCATAAAATGGTTGTATATATGGTCAGTCCATTTTACAATGCATCTTAATTTTTTTTTATTAAGCAAGAGTTTTTTGGTGTATATAATTATAACATACTTTACGCGAAAATAAACATAAAAGCTGAGTGAACAATTCATTAGAAATGAAAAAGTGACATATCAAATATCCCTTAAGAATCAGCGATACTGTTGTAATCTCATACTTGGTAGTGTTTGCAGTAATCATAACAATTGATGGGTTCAGTACAGGTTTACTACATAATTCAATAGACGTAATCCCATCGCATTTATACATTTTTATGAGATTATCGCAGTAAAATTAAACTTGATTAACTTTCTTTTTTCTTTTGTCTCTTTATGGATCATTAAAGTAATTCCATTCAAAATTCACAATTTATGGGGGGGGGGGGGGATATTGTGGTACTTCCCATCTATCCGCCATATCTCCCAAACTGTTTTGGTGTACAGTTTTACCGTTGGGGCAACCATTTGCAAGGAGGAGGGGTAATCCTTGCCCCCACACATCCACTTCAAATTATTTACATCCAGCAGTACCGGATATGGTGCATCTTCTTCTGACAATTGACCACCTCCCGGGGGCCGGGTCCTAGGTCAGATGTACCAACAGTTCAATTTTAAAATGGCGATTTCAAATATGTTTTGGCAAGCGTTATATACTCAATCATAGCTGGACGACGCGTCCTGTTACTGCATGTGGAGAATATTAAAATACGACTCCTGGCTCTCTCTCTCTCTCTCTCTCTCTCTCTCTCTCTGACGGTGGTGGTCGATACCGTGTGGATGAGTGGGGTAATGGAAATATCGGGTTGGGGATGTGGGTGGAATAATGCAATAAAAGAACGTGGGGTTTTGCGATGGTTGGGCAGTGCAGTTGCTCTGATATCTATTGGGAAAAAACATTATGCTGGCTGAAGTAGGTTTGGAACGTTGATACCGACAGGGATTTCTTTAATTAAGTTAGCCTAACATTAAAGACCATGGATTACACTGGCTCAAGTTAGGGTTTTAAAAAATTATTGTGGCGCCCGCTTTGCTTAACAGCAAAACATAAAAGACCAGATACCAGTTTATAGTTATAAGTTCTTATCTTTAAATAAGATGATATCAACTTAAATATTATATATGATTATTTTATGTCCATTCTCATGAGTGAGCACCTTGATAATATTGATTTATTTTATGTTTAAAGAAGCAGGCTTTCCATTTTTGACCAACCCTTGTTTCCAGTTTATCTGAATAGTTTATTTTATTATTGTATTACTCAGATAGAAATTCATAGACCATAATCTCTGCATATAAATAAACATTGTTTACTTGTCTTGAATGTCATTTTTCCTTTATCGAACCCTATCTATTATTTTTTATCAACTGTTATTTAGATGTTTTTGTTGTTGTTTGATTTGCTTTGGGTTTTTCTCTGCCTTTTGTCATTTTTAATTAACTTACATGACTATATTTGTATGGGGAAGGGCCTATATAATGTTGTGAGAACTTGTAGCCCGACCCCTTTTGATAGGACCTTGTAGCCCGACCTCTTTTGACAGGACCTTGTAGCGCGACACCATTTTTGCTTAATTTAGTAAATAAAATATGTTGAACCTTTATTACCAACTTTATTTTAAACGTTTCAAAATATATTTTTCTGTTTGAAAAGAGTAAAAAGAAAGTTAATCATTTTGCATCTAAGTTTAAGGTATAATTCACCCATTACATCAGACTGTCATAAGGTTTGCTTGTTACATCATAACTATCAATAATATACAGTTTCCCTTTGATCATTGTTTTTAAACTCTTGTCCAAATTGGAATTGTTAGACCAAAAATAATGACGTGTATTTGAAATTTAAGTAGGAAAACACGTCTCTGTCATTAGATTTATATTACGGATTTTTTTTTATTTCAGAATATGAAAATTAAGTACGTCTGTTGGACCTGGAGCAAATTGAATGTCCTTGTAGGATCTATGCATTAGTTTCCTTAAAAATATTGGTGCAACCATTAGTTTATATACTGAGAAAGCATGAATACCATTTTGTTTTGAATAACATTTCTTGGTTCTTCCTTATACGTGACAGATTTATTTCTTTTTAAAAGGGAAAGAAATACGTAATGATCTTAGATATGTATCGTCTTTGTTGTTACGCTGATTACAGTAATGTATTCTCCTTATTTGTTAGGCCGTGTACAACAAAGTAACATCCTTGTTTGTAGGCCTTATACAATAACACACCCACCTTGTTGTGTTGCCGTGTACAGTATGTACTCTACATATTGTTAGGATAGATAGAGTAACGTATCATTGTTGTTATTAAGCTGTTCACATTAATGTACCGTCCTTGTTGTTAGATCGTATACGGTGATGTTAGACCGTGTAGGGTAATGTACTATCCTTGCTGTTAGGCCGTGTACGGTAACGTACCTCCCTTGTTCTTCAACTGTGTAAAGTAATGAACCATCGTTGTTGATGTACTCTCCTTCTTGTTAGGCGATGTATCGTTTGTTTTTGTGGCGTTTTTTGCTTTTTAATGATTATCTTTATCTAGCTTGTGTACTCAACCTGATTTTCTTCGTTTACTTTGAAAGAAGAAATTGTTATATATTTCATATCCATAGTTTTCCTATGCGATTTTTTCTGTTCTATCTGATCGTTAGTTTCGTATCTTTGGAAATGAAAATGAATGATATGGAGAACTAAACTGAACTAAAAGGGGACAGGGAAGGGCATTATTTGCCCAGAATGAAAGATAAAAGGCAACAAGAGAACCTTTGTTTGTTCAGGTTCAGAAACGGAAAGCTACAGCCCCTATATTGCTCAAGTGTTCTACTCTTCCGTTCAAAAAGTGATTAATCTCGTTCGTTACGCTATTCATGCACTTCTTTCTCAGGTTTTTCATGTATTTTAATCCATTTTACAATATTACATGTGCAGGCGTTCACTCAATACATACAATATAAGTAAACAATAGTGATATACAATTTCCAACACAAACGAGAGCAAACGGCGGCATGTCTGCAAATCAGAAATAGCATGAATGACACTAACAGGCAACTGAAGAAACGATACACTACAGTACAAATATGCAAACAACGGGCAGGTTAAATGTAAAGGGATAGGTACGGTATGCCAATTATAATAATTATTGAAGGCTGGTATCTATTCGTAATTCGAAATTATTTAAGAAGCACCATTTATCAATAAAATGAACGAGATTGAGTTTGAAAAAGTCAGTCCTGATTCTAAATTTTAAACGAGAGAGAAAGAAGGACAGTAGGATCCTACTAGTTCTTTATAACAATATGAACGAGTTCGTTTCCTCCAAATGACGTATTTGTATCTGGCAGCTATTAAGAAGCAAAGGCCCTCGAATACAGCTTCCGGGAAGCTAGCATCCTGTGGAAAAAGTCCAAATTTGAGAAAAGTATAGGCAGTATTGAAAGAGTTTAGCTTTTTCAACAATTTAATGACTAAATGTTGTAGTGGGAATACAAGTTTGCATTCAAAGAACAGATGGACTACAAGTTCAATACTGCCACAAATAATTTAGATTTGGCAATTCTTTTCAGAAACACACTATAACTTACGGGCAAGATGTCATGTATGGTTTGAAACACACATCACTGATGATGGGGTCTGTAAATTTATTATGTAGGTATTTCCAAATGTTCGGAAAATGTTGGTCATATAGCCTTGGAATCTTGGCTTCTAAAAGAATGGTCTTTAGATGTAAGGGGGAGATTATTTTAATAGAGGCAAGCCCCCAAAAAACCCAAACGTTGGGTTATTTTCGTTAGATTCCTTAAACTCTGTATGCATATTTCATAAAATTTGGGTACGTGTAAGGTATATGTGTACTTATTTGAGCCTAAATTGGGGTTGAAAGAGCTTAGTTGTAAACCAGTCCAGTACGTTGCAAAGAATGTCCATTTTGATGAATACTCGTCGTTGTGTAATTTTTGTATGAGCTACATACGAAGGGCCCTTGTTTTGCATTCTGAATGAACAATGTTGAGACCACCGTCTGCGAAACAGTTAGCACATATGCTCCTAGCAAGGACTTCAAATTTAGAATGCCACAGAAAGGCGTGTTTCTGTTGAATAAAGTGTTATAGTGCTTGGGAAGGTCAATCACGGTTTCAGTATTGATGTACTCCACGCCGTCGCCGCTACGTCAAGGCATATGTAGTCTGTGGAGTTGCACGTTGTCAACAATTTTAATTACTGGGGTAAGTAGTTTTTTGTATGTAATCTGCATTCCCAGAAGGCATAAATTTGGAGTGATTGGTTTTGAAAAGATCCCGGAGCTTTTGAAGTTGGCTTTGATATTTTAACCCAGTGGAAATGGAACATATACCAACGAACGTGATGCCAGATTGACAAACTGATAATTCATGCCAAAGATGAGTAAGATCTAACTGAAGAAGGAGCAAATGCCAAATGGTAAACTAGTTGGAAGGACATGGTGATTCACTTGCCTCTCAGTCAGACTAGGCACAGGTTCACAGCAGAAGGGAGGAAAGCTTGATCAAGCCTGCATTGGTTTACAGTTAAGGCCCTCAAATCCCATTTGTGTTAAACAGAATATCTACTTCGTAGTGATTTCAACAATGTCATCAAGGTGTTGAGTGAAGTTCATAGTCCATTGTTACACGTAGAGCTACTCATTTTGTTTGAAAAGTAAAACTATTCGAAACAATCATGAAAATGCTTAAGTTTAAAAAGCAACAACATTAATATTCCACCACTACTACCACTATTATTTGGTTTCGCCGATGCTACTACTACTACTACTACTACTAGAACTACAGTTACTGCTACTACTACTGTTACCACTTCTTTGTCGTCAACTACTACTACTACTACTGCTACCATTTCTTTGTCGTCAACTACTACTACTACTACTAATGTTACCACTTCTTTGTCGTCAACTACTACTACTACTACTGTTACCACTTCTTTGTCGTCAACTACTACTACTACTACTACTACTACTACTACTACCAACCAATAAAAATATAAACTTTAATATTGATACTAAGAATGATATTAATACTTATATTAATACTTATACTAAAAGTTGTATTGACATGAAGAAGATAATAAGTTAAAACAAATATTAGTAATAGTAATAGTTCTTCTATTACTGCTTATAACAATAATAATAACAATCGTCATGTCTATAATAATAATAATAATAATAATAATAATAATAATAATAACCATCATCATCATCGTCGTCGTCATCAGGCATATTACTTGTTTTGAATACTTTGGATAAAGTATGTTCATATAACAAACATTATATAAATTACGTGTGTGTGTGTGTGTGTGTGTGTGTGTGTGTGTGTGTGTGTGTGATTTGGATTTTTAACGTAGTTTTAACAATTTTTCAGTCATATCGCTACGATATCTGCAGTGTGGTAGTTTACAGCGATGTCAAGCACTGGGGCATCATGTCACAGACATGTAGCATTATATCCCACCCAGTCACATTATCCTGACACTAGGCCGACAGTCCTAACACTAACCTCTTAATGCTGAGCGCCTAGCGAGGCAGCTGTTAGTACCATTTTTATAAGTCTTTGGTATGACTCAGGCGGGGTTCTAACCCGCGACCTGCCTCATCCAAGGCGAACGCTCTGACCACTAGGCCACCGGATCGGTCCATATATAAATTACGATGGAAAAGATGGCGAGCATAATGATAACAGTTAAAACGTCCAACACTAATTTTTATAGTACAGGTAGCAATATATCATGGTGCTGAATTGATGTATGAAATATGTAATGTGCTTAAACATAAATAGTCCATCCTTCGAAAAACGGCGACATCTTTTGATTCGTTAATGTTTAGGCCAATATCTAATTTCCCTCAATTGTTATTTTCTACATATTGTTTACTTGCCTTAAAAAACCCATTCTTACAGGAACTTGTAATTGACCGCATCAAGAATTCAACCTTTACTTGCCCCTATTCAGCAATAAACGTTGTTAAAATTAGTAAATTTTACCGACTAACAGTAGTAGAAGAAAACGGGAAGTCTAGATTTTAGACCCCTTTTTACCTTTAAAACTCTTCTACGTCGACATTTTATAGCTCAGAATAAGGTGATAAAAAATATATACATGTTAGTTGGCCTATGCATGTTTTCTGCCTGTGCCGATCGATTGCTGTAGCCTAGACAGAGACTGCAATGTCGCGATCGATAAATGTACATCATGTTAACTGGATGATGCAATCATGAGAAAGAATAACTGTTATTTTTAGAAGCCATGGATGATGTAATAATAAGAAAGATTGTATCATTCTGCTCTCTTATTTGTCAGTGTTTGATTTTGCAAAGGGGCACATGTGTCTGTAACTTTACTAGAAAAAACTGGAAATTTCCAGAACAATCACGTAATTTCACAGTTACAATATTTTTACAGACGTTACAGAATTTTATGGAGAGCGTGATTCAGCGCTTGGGTATTGTTGCAGAATCTTCTGGAAAATCACGTGATTTAGTGCTTGGGTATTATAACTGCGCAATAGACTTTTCCAGAAATTCAGCGTGGACTATAAAATGGCAGCCAAATGTTCCATTGTGATCATTCCACAGAGATGTGTTTCGCTGGCAGCATGAAAGGTAAGTGATATTTTTTCTTGAAAATAGGAGATAGGTCCTTTATTTTAACAAAGAACATTCTAGAAGTTTTGTTTAGATTTTCAGAGGTAAATGGTACTCAATTTATATTTTTTTGTCAATTGTCAAATTTTTCAACGGTAGCTATAGTAGTAAGATAAGATGATGTTTCCAGATCTTTAAGATTTATCTCATATAAAATGTCTTTTTATCCGCCCTCAATAAAATATACAGGTACAGAACCTAAAAAGCTGGTTTTATTTATCAAGCAAACTATAACCATATTTTATGATAATCTTTTTCATATCTGCTTACCCTCATCGGTAAAATATCTGTTAACATACTGTCAATAACACGGAACTCGCGTATTAAATCGTCCGTATCATATTTTACACCTCGCAAATAAGATCGTATCTGATCAAGTAATTTTGTGTAAGTAATACTAGCTATTTTGCAGGCATTTTTGTTTTCGTCTCAAGCCTGGGTTCAATCTTCTTACATGCTGTTGAAAGAGATACACTGACAGCAGATATAATTAACAGAAAAGGATTTAATGATGCTCCCCTTGATATTTATGCCAGAGCTAGTCATTAACAATGGCAAATATGATATTACTCGAAGTATCCTATTGTAGTACCTATAACATTGTTTCATACACCAAAGGTTTTTATGATAAAATTTGTAATATTGCATTAGAG